>JBAMYA010042849.1:0-13968 GCA_037176975.1 Arrhamphus sclerolepis
TATATATATACCAAATTGTATGTACAGTTGATTTTAAATACAGATTGATATTTATGTGCTATGATTAGGAATAAATTGATTTCTTCTGGTGCAATTATGATGATGGTGATCCATTCATTTCCTTCAATGGATGAGGATAACCTTTAATTCAGTTACTTATGATTGATTTTTTTACTGTATTGATTGTGTTTTGTAGAGAATAACCAAGTATTTGACTCAATAAATGATGTTTCAGATCAACATTGATTCTTGTCCTTTAATGTAACTTTAACTTTCCATAAGCTTCAAATACTTGTTCACTTTTCACTGAGGGCTCTCCTATTGGACACACCTGCTGGCCTGTTACGTCACATGCTCAAAAAAAGCAGTAGTAACTGCTAAGTAGTTAATAGGATGAGACTTTTTCACCTGTCAGGTGTTTGATCCCACCTCCTTTACTCCATCTTCAACTTTTTGACCCTTGACTTGCATAAACAAAAATATGATGACCTGCTCATTTTGTATGGGTTTGTGAAATAAGTAAACGTTTAATGGTCGAGGCCCAGATTTACAGAGAGCAGATCAGCTGGAACACTTGGCCCCTCACCCAGCAGCTGGTTGGCTGTGGTCAAGGACAGAATGGGTTGGAGCGCATAATCACACGGGGGTCACATTTCTGCTCACCACACGTGTTCAGTATCTACTGTTACACATAAAACACTCTACAATGTGGGCTACCTCCCACTGGAGAATTTCCAGTACACCATAACCCGCTTACTCAACATCCTGTTAAATCACTTATATCTTTATTTTTTTTTACCCCCCTTATGTTTTCTGGGAACTTTCACTGCTAAATTACACCACAATTCAAGTTTAATAGCGATTACAAGTATGTTCAAGAATTTAATTTCTAAATCTGAGAACAGTCAAAGGAATATTTGCTTTCTTACCGATAAAACAGAGGAGAGATGCTGATTGTCCGTGTTGAAAGGAGCCAGCTGAGACGGTTTGGGCTTCTGGTCCAAATGACTCTGGACTCTGGCCATGACCCGCTGAAGAGAGACCTTGGAACAGGCCGATGATTTGCTGCAAATATGTGGAAATAAATGGATAGACGGACAGACTTTATTGATCCCAAACTTGGAAATTCCAGAAAGGGTAGATCAGATGGCTGGAGAGGAGGGTATGTCTCTGACCGGACTGCTGCCCTTATGACTTTGACTTGTGAGTGTTTGATGAGCGGCAGAAAATAAATAAATAAATAAATACATAAATTGGGTGGAAGTAGTCTGCATAAATAGTCTATTTGCATTCTATATGACTTTACAAATGAAAGGCTAATTACAACAGATTTGTTAATCCTACTCACAACAGTGTTCTTTTTTTCTTCTTCTTTTTTCTTCTGGAAGCTCTAAAAGTCTTGTTATGGGTTTGGGTAGCTAAAGCGGTTGTTAAAATAAAATCATAGGTTGTCTCCTGTAAATTGTATTAATATCAAGTAAATAGTGTGAATGGTCACATGACCAGGCTTCTTTACTAGCTGCACTTCTGGAAGCAGATGTCTGCGTCAAACTTGTACAAAAGGAAATAGGTAAAATACCTTAATTAACAGATATAACTGAAATATTAAAGGCTCTACTGGTAATATATATAATAAGAATTAAATGTAGATACACAAGAAGAGTAAATGTCAGCATAGAAGCATTTGTTGCCGCTAGAAACAACATAGTGCATAGTCATACAATCAAAGGTCTTGGCTGTTTATTCTATTTTCTATGCAGCTTTAAGCTATTAGGAGTCTACTATGTGGTTTCCCGCAGGCAACCTCTATTATTTCCCTAACATTACAATAACAGATTATTATTACATATCATGTGTTGTGAAGGTCTAAAGATTGGAATGCGTGCACTTATTTTTCAGGGGAAAACTTTTGATTAAATGGGCTAAATGTTCTCAAATATTGCTGCTTATGGATGACTCGTAAATAAAACACTGACCACTAGGACAGGCTGTAACTGCAGTTCTCAGTCTCACCTGCAGTGGCGCTGCAGCTTCAGCTTCGTGGTTTTTAACCAACATGGACCTTCCTCCTCCACTCTTGTTGATCCCTGATACCAGCAGCACTAAACTTTACATGTCTGCGTCGACAGCATCGCAGCTGGTCTTTAAACTTCTGAGTCAGCGTTATTAAAGGCTCTCTGGTCAACATGGAGTCGGTTTATTTACGGTTTGACTCGTATAAGTTCGAGGCTGATGAGCGCTTTGTGGCCGGTGTGAAGACTGTGAGAGAGGGAGCTGAGCTGGACCTGAAGCTGTTCTTCTACAACAGGTCAGGGCCACTCTGCTACTACAACTATTATCTTCGGATCGAAGTGGAAATCAGTCTCACATTTTGCAGAATAAACTACTTACTCCCCCAACTATATATGAGTTGAAGCATTATTTTTTAAAACCCTGAATATGTGTTAACACTGCTGCATGCATGACTCTGTACGACTGTGTTTACAACTATGTTACACCATTAACCATTAAAACCATTTTTAAAGTTGGGACCCTTTGTAAAACGTGAATCAATATAGAATGCGACGATTTGCAAATCTCACAAACTCGTATTTTATCCCCAGTAGATCAGAAAGAGAACATATTATTACTATGGATAAATATTTGCTCATTCTGAATTCGATGGCAGCAACACATCTCAAAAGTTGGACCGTCGTTATGTCTGTCATTGCGTAGCAGCTCTTCTTTTAACAACTGTAAACAGCTGGAATGTGAGGAGACCGGTTACTGAAGTTGTAGGAGCAGCATCCTTGCTACTGAGGACCTTTGTGGGCAGATTTTTATTTTATTTTATGATGAACCAAATGTTTTCTACTGGTCAAATACATACTGTTCTTCTCCTTCAAAGCCATGTTGTTATGATGGATGCAGTATGTGGTTTAACATTGTCTTGCTGGAATATCCAAGGCCTTCCCTAAAAGAGATGTCATCTGGATAGAAGCATATGTTGCTCTAAACCTCTATATTCTCTTCCAGCGTTTATGGAGCCTTTCCAGATGTGTTCATATAATAAAACATCAGAGATGCACATGTTTGAACTGTCCCGATAACAAGCTGCATGGTCTATCTTCTTTACTCCGCAGGACACAAGAGTTTCATATATTGTTTCATCTGACCACAGAACAGCTTTCCATTTGCTCTCAGAACATTTTATATGAGCTATGGTTCAGAGATGGAGGGGGGTGTTTCCAGACTATGTTCACATGTGGCTTCTTCTTTGTGTGATGCAGCTTTAACTTGCTTTGACAGTGATTTCTGCAACTGCTCATGTTCCCATGCAGTGATGTCCAGAAGATCATGCACGGCCAGTTTTGAACTTAAACCATGTTTGCCATGCACAGGCACTGTGAATCTTCTCCATATCTTTTGATGACATTAGGTACAGTAGGTTGGGATTGGATCTTCAAAGTCTTTGCAGTTTTATGTTTGGGGACATTTTTCTGAAATTCTTCCACAATTTTCAGGCACAGATTGGTGAACCTCTGCCCATCTTTTAGTAGCAGAGGCTCTCTGAAATGCTGCGTTTATTATTCCTCCTTATTGTTCCTGACCTATTACCAATGAATCTAATTAGTTGTCAAATGCTCCAGCATTTTGTTTTGATTTGCACCAGTGACGTTTACATTCTTTTTGCTGCCCCTGTTCCAACTTTTGTTGGGATGTGTTGTTGCTGTCAAAGTCAAAATGATCTAATATTTACCATTAAATGATAAAATGTCTCAAGCTTCAAAATCTAATATGTTCTATTTGGAATAAAATAAGGGTTTATGAGCTTTTCAAGTCATTGCATTCTGATTTTATTATAAAACAGCGTCCTAACTTGTTTGGAATTGGGGATTGGACATGATCAGGTCATTTAAACAGTAACCCATTAAATGCTCGCAACAAAGAACAATTGAAAAATTTTGCATACTTGAATGAAAATGGATCATTTGATTACCAATTTTCTTTCAAATTCTATCACAAAATTGTATTTGCTGTACGGTAGTTTAAATTATTCAATTCAATTTATTTACATAGCGCTTATTTACGACAAGTCATCTCTAGGCGCTTAGGAGACCCAGAGCTTGACCCCCAAGCACATGGCAACACCATCAGTTATTAAATCAGTTAAATTATGAATAACCACATTTTATTTTGTTTTTTATATTGCAAATAAATTTGTGTAAACAGACAAAATACAAACTAGTAAAATAAGGGGGCCTTGTGTGTTTGATGATAATCTTGCACGTGTTTAAAGCAAATGAATGACTGTTTTATGCCCTAACATTTCCTTTCCCGTCTGTCACCAGGTTTGTGGAGCCAATAGACCGGGACGGCTACAAACGGTGGAGGACTTCTTTGAATCACGTGACAGCGCCCAGCTTGGCCTCCGACCAGCAAGATCAGAGGACGCTCTTTCATTCAGATACTGATATTAGTGAAAACCAAACAGAAACGTGTGGACACATCGAGACAAAGCAGCTCTCCTTCGCAGAGGTAATGCAGTTGGTTCAGGAGGGAAAGGAAGTGCCCGGAGTGAAAAAACTTGACATAAGAGCGAGCAACCAGAGTCCCACTCCTTCTAAAATGGAACGGCCCTTGAAACCCTGGGAAACTGCCTCATCATAAGTAACCATTTTATTCTTTACTGCACTGTGTAGATTGATTTGTATTTTATAATAAATGCTATAAAAGTCCAGATGTTAAGTTGGGTTTTTGTTTGAAAACAAGTACTAAGGATTAAAGAAAAAAGCAAAGAAAGTAACAAAAGTTGATTAAACGCAGAGGAAGATGAGACTGGAAAACTACTGAAGTAAATGTTACTAAATGAAGAAAAAAAAAGGATACTGTCTGAGGTTTTAGAGCAGCCAGGTGGAACAATCTGAGTCACAATTTATGTGGTTACTAAAAGTGAGACACCGAAAGTGAACATCTGGAGAGAAAATGGTGATGGATTGAATTTCAGAACGGTGAACTTCCTCAAGAGGCCCAAATTTCTCTCCTCTTAGTGTATTGAATAAATCATTTCAAATCACATTTGTGGATGGAACTTTTAAGATCCGCGCTTGTAAGGAGCCATCTGGAGAAAGAGTGGCCTGAAAAAAACATCCTCAAACGCAGACTTGAGACTTTTAAAAATTAGTGGTTCACTTCGTAGCCATCGTAGTTCATACGTTTAAGTGTCTTTGGTCAAAACACTTAACCCTGCTCTGCCTTTTATGTTTTCATTGGTGTGTGTGTTTATGATAGAAACAGCACTGTCTGAGCTCAGCAGAAGAAAAGTACAGCTCTAGATTGAGTGCTGTATGAACGTGTTTTAACAAGCCTAGACTGGCCCTGTACAAATAGTTCATTTACTTATCTGCATTTTTTTTAAACCCTCAGACAGACTAGTGAAAATAGATCCCTCAAATGCATTATTTAGATATCTTATGTGCACCTCTGCAACACAACTGGTTCGTAAGTCCTGTTGCCTGGAAACAAAAAGTGTATTTTAATCATTCAGATTTGCAACGTCTCCAAGCAGAGTATAGAAGAAAAAAACAAATACACTCAAGGGCCAGATTTTTACACAGTCTCATAAGCTGTGTCACATATAGTCTTTCATTTCAAAGCAGCGGAATGAGAAATTCAAATGAATATTGCCCCCCTCCCCACCCCCCCAATACAGCTTTATATCAGCGTCGCTGAGCTACATTTATCATATTTCATTCAAAAGGAAGAATTTATGTAAAGAGAGACACAATGCACAGAATAAAAAAAGACACCTGGTACCACAAGTCAACACACATGCTTTTATTTATTATTTTCCTTTTTTTTTTCCACCAAGAAATTTTAATCACGCTTCCAACATAATTTTGTCAGGAAGCACAAAACCGAACTAACACATGAACAGAGACAACAGTTCTGAAAGGGTTCCAGTCACTGTCAGAGGTTTTAAACAAACAAAAAAAATCCAAAATGTACAGTTGTGTTCAACAATATGAGCAATGCAGAGAACAAACTAAAGAGAAATGATGCAACGTTTTGAGTTTGTCAGACGAAACCCCCGAACACTGAACTCAGGCCTCAGTACACTGAAGCATGGTGGTGCAAGCATCATGATAGGGGGATGTTCTTCATGCTATGGCATCAGTCCTGTTTATTGCATACCAGGGATCCTGGATCAGTTTGAATTCAGCAAAATACTTGAAGAAGTCATACTGCTTTATGCCAAAGAGGAAATGGGGGTTTCAACAAGACAACGGGCCCAAACACACCAGTCAGCAGCAGCATCCTGGTTCCAGACCAACAAGATGAACATGATGGAGGGGCCACCAAATCCCTTTGATCCAACAGGAAACTTGTGAGGTGACATCAAATATGCTGTATTTTGAACACAACTGCACATGGAAAGTTAGCACCATGATCATCTTTTATCATGCAAACAGATGTTCACTGTATTCCCTTGTGTACACATCTGGAACACACTAAAACATTTATACATGGTCAAACAAAAGAAGCTAACATGGAATGACCCCTAATAAGGCAACACGTCTGTTTCATGATGCATATGAACAATAAAAGCACAACTGTGCATTAAAAACAAGACTTCTAAACAGAACTGATCATGTTTGTAGGTAATTATGAAAGTTACAAAAAAAAAAAAAGAAATCTCTAAACATTCAGTTAAATTCCAAACAAACAGGATGAGTCTAAAGCTCACTGAGCTTTCATGAACTACAAAACTGGTTTTGTGTATTTAAACAGCAAACAGCACCAACAAACTCAGTGTAACAGTTGGGAAACAAAAGAGTCATCACATTCATTATTCATTGATCTGCTGATTGTTTTCATGATTTGTGGACAATGATGACATCTTAAAAGCACCTTTACAAAGCTCTGTATTTTATTCCAACTTTAAATATAAAGTGGCTGTCATTTTATTGTGTATACATGTTCTTCCTGATATTAAAAGTACAAAACAGCACTTAAAGATTCAGTCCTACTTAACCAACATGACTGTTAACTTGCATTGTTAACAATCACAGTTTGTTTATGGTGAGTCAATTCATTTCTTTTTTTTTTTGGCTTGTATAAAGAACAGTCCTTAAAACGCAATCCGAGTACAAATCGTAAGTACAAATGTAAACCTGATGAGCTCATTTTTGAGAGACAAAATATTTTTAAAAAGTCACAGACGCACCACAGAAAAAAAGTGTCCTATAAGTTATTTCAGTTAATATGAAGTAAAAACAATAAAATCAATCACTGCTGATGATCTAATCTAGAGGAACAGGATTAGATCAGACTAGAAATCCCTGGTAAGATTTGACACAATTACAAGACAGACCATGTGGCAAAAACAGAGCAACATCTGACAGTCATTATTACTCATAAATTAGCAAATATTTAAAAACTGTAACTGCAGATTTTAACCAAGAAATCAATGTTGAGGTAGAGAGAAGGGCCTATACTCCAAAGTGAATTCAGGGTCTCTTGGTTTTGTGGGACCCCCAATGAGCTTGAAGGTGTTTTATGCTCCTTTTAGGAAGGTTTACATCATACATAGTAAAAATGTACCGATTGCAGCTATGATATGACCAAAGCACTGCATTCACATTCCTCTAAGCTAGTTAAAAAGTCAATTAAAAACTGTGCAATGATATGCTTCTACAACTGCCTTTCATTGAGTTGAAATTTAAGTCAGCTGTTTTAATTGCAGTGACATGCAGTTGTCTATAAAATAAATCCTACTTTTTTTACGCAATGTCAGGAAAAGCAGTAACTCTACTGATAAAAAAAACAAAAAAAAAACAAGCTCTTTTCACAGTTTGGCACAACAGGCTTACAAATAGCAAATCAACATAAGCTTTGTTGGTAAGAGTTGTGTGCAAGATTGTGGCGCCTCCCACCTCTTGAACTAATGCAAATTCAGCACAACGCAAAGGTCTTATCAGTACATCAATCCTCCAATGAGCAATAAGGCTGCACCAGCCCTGCCTTGAACAGGCTGTGTAGGAGCACCAAAACAAACTTCCAGTGTTTAGTAAGCTAAATAGTGGAGCCGCTGGAAGGTTTTCATCATGTTCTTGAGTTATCTTCCTCTGTTGCCATGGAAATTTTATTCAAAACTGAGTTAGGCTGAGATATGCCATAAAATCTAAATAAGACCTAAGGATGGCTAGATAACACCATGTCTCACTTTGTGACACAGGCCTGTGTTCTGAGCACCATAATTGTCTGATCACAGTTACAGTATTTCTTAAAACATACCTGAAACAAACAAACAAACAAACAAACAAACCAACAAAAAACCTGTAGTGTCCTTGCCTGCTGGTGACTTCATGGATGACTGATTAACCCCAGGATTCAAAAAAGCTAAAAAGGCATAGTCCTAAATTACGTCTATTCTAGAAAAAGACAAAAAGAAGGGAAGGATAAGGCATAAGGTTTACCGCTGATGCTCTGATATCATGATTCGCTTCACTGTCGTTCCTCGCATTCAAAATAGTCCTTCAAGGGAGCTAAGAGGTGACGAATGACGGGGACACTCCAGGAGCGACCCAAGACTTTCTGTCGTTGGATTCGGCCCATGTTGTTCACATCTGTGTAGTGTTTAGGAAAACCAAAGATCCTAGAAGAGTGGGAGATGTGAAATAAAGTTACAATCATCTGTACGACTTAACGTGTCTGTGTGTGCACTACAATATCACTGAACAGCGTGGCAGGTAAAGTAGCAGGGTGTCGCTCAGGAGAGGAGAAGTGTTAGAGGGTCATGACTCAGGGTGGTTTCACACTAGTCAATCTGCACTGTGTCCAAGCACAGTTGGCCCAAAGGTTTGCTTTGTTTGGCAAGCCTTAGTGCTAAAACATGAAACAATTCCTGGTGTCTGGCAGGATTGGACATGTGCTTGGGCAACGATATGGCTGCACACGTACGTGCAGGAGGGTACGTATGCAGCATATCGATGACATGGAGATGCACATTAACAAAAAAGGAAAGCTTTACAGTTTTTTACTTTAAGTACTCAAGTAAAATTGTCAAAAAAAAAAAGAAAACATTTAAGGAAATCAATTAAAAATTAAACTTCAAAACGCTGTGCATTGATTCGAGGTCTTGTGTAAAAATTTCAAGGCCCAGAAGCTTAAAATGTATGTCCACACAAAAGCCACTTATGTGCCATTTATGTATAAAGTATGCATATTTTGTCCATCCAGTTCTAAACTTTATTTCATATAACATTTATAACTGTAAAAGCAAGACATTCTATTCAAACAATGTACAAAACACAATGCATAAAGCAGTTGCATGAAATCAATAAAGTCTCCAGGGAAACTTCTCAGTAAATAATACTCACTGTTCCATTTCAGTGCACCACAGGTAGTCCTCTTTGCCATTCATTGTGACAGGAAGTGGCCCTGTTTTCCCCTGCCTGATGGAGTTCTGCTTTGTTGTGATGGTGCGCACTTTGTCAAACTGCAGAGACAGATGACAAATTTTAAATGAAAGTTTAACAACAACAAAGATTTTGACTCTTGTGGATGAATGATTGCTTCTGCAAAAAAAGAAACAATATTGAAGGGAGCAGATGCTTCCTGTTCCAAACTGTGAAGCAGACAGTATATGAACGTATATCACAAAAGACTTTCTACCTTTGCCACACGGCCAGCTTCCAAACAGTCCTGCAGAATCACTTTGTCATTGAGAGACACAGCGAGAGGTCTAAAAGACGAGTGAAAAAAACAGATTTTTCAACACCCTCTCATCCGTCATGGTGTCGACATGCATTATAGAGGAATCTGATTTGTACCTGTTCATGCCGGGCAGGTTTCCCCAAAAGTAGCGTGCTCTGTGAGCAGGGCTGACTTTCACTGCATCAATTAGGACTGGGTTACACTGGGAAAAATAAAGGCAAAACTCAATTTAAAACCTGTTTCAGGCCAGCAACATACTTGGAGCAATAATTAGATAATCACCTCAAGGAACCTGCAGATGTCTGATTTATCTTGGGCACTCATGAAAACCACATTCTCAAACAGCCAGAAGAATGGACGGCTGTCTTCCTCCTTTGGCTTCAACAAGGTCAGTATACGATAGAACTCAAAAAAGAGTCTCCCAGTCCCCTCTGCAGGAAAGACACAATCATAAAGGAGACGCTGAGTTATTAAAAATAGGTTTCTATCTGCAGGGATTCTGAACCTTATTCCATTACTGTTAGGCATGCTACACAATAAAAATCCCTTTAGGAGAAGTTTAGAAGCTACATACCAAATAACCCTTTTCGAATAGGGTTCACCAAGGACAGGTCGGTACATGGACTGCCACCAATCAGGAGATCAAAGGGACCCCATTCAGCCAGCTTAAATATACAAAGTTTAATTTCAGTTTAGATTAGAAAATAATTTTCTATACGTGAGGCAAAACAATTTCAGTTCTTTTTTTCAACATGGTGTTTCTGTAGCTTGTACTCACATGTTTCCTTGTAATGGTGCGAACATCATTGACATATTCGATCTTCCCTCCATGCTTGACCATTCCCACAGCAATGGAGTCGTCACAAATCTCTGCAGCAATGTATCTTTCGATCTTGAAGCCCAGGTCTTTGATCACCAGATATCCTGCCATAAAACCACCAGTGATTATTTGCAGATTACTTTTAAAAAGAAAGAAAAAAAAAAAACACAGTTAACAGTTAATCTGAAACGTACCTGTACCAATTCCATCAAAAAGCGAGAGCACCTTGATTGGCCTACGCTCATGGGCAGGGACAGATGGGTAAATTCTGTGAGGCTCCTGCCAATAATAAGAGGAAGAGGAAAAAAAAAAACTGAAATGAACTTCAGTCCTGCTTTTTTTCCTAAATTTTTTCTAGAAATAGACTGCAATACAGTGCAAGTTTATGGCACAGCAGAAAGGAGAATACGCAGGTCATTAGCAGCAGAAGCAAATCATTTCCTGTGTATTGCCCCAATATGTATGTGATAATAGAACCACATTCTTAGTAATTAAACCCCTTGAAAGTACTTCCACTACACACCACCATAGGTGATTAAGGCTAAAAGTAATTCATTGCATCTGTGGCAACTTAGATGGCTTTTTTGTGATCCTGAACTGTTGCTATTTTACAAAGCTGCATCCTCCTGTGGAGTGAGAAGTGTGTATGAATTGAAATGTTATACTAAATATCTATTCTCGCCAGTGTACTCATTAAAGTTTATAATGCATTGTAGGTGTTCTTGTAAGTCCAAGTTTCTGCTCTGGACTCAGCTGTGTTGTTCCTTAATCACTTCTACTAAAACATCTCCTCCAGACAAAAGCATGCAGACATCAAGCTGATATGACATTTACATCTGGTTTGCAACTTGGTTTCCTAACTTGAACTATGCAAATATACAGTCTTGCTTTCTTACTCTGTGCTTCAAATCTCAAGAGTTACTTTACACCAACTGGCTTTGGGTTTGAGGCCTTTAAAAACAGACTTTGTATGAAACACGTTTAATAAGGAAAGACGTGTGGAACTTACAAACTCCATGGCACTGTTGTTGACAAAAAAGTCTTGAACTTTAACACTCCATTCTGGTCTGAGTCGAAGATTCCCTCCACACTGTGATGGTTTGCACATGAAGCAGCTCCAGGGATCAATATCTTTTAGCTTGTCAAAGGTTCCCTTATCCACCAGAATGTCCAGACAGTCCTTACAGAAACATCTGGAGGAGGCAGAGAGCAGCAAAAACATACACGAGTGAGAATATGATCAATGTCATAACAACTGGGAACTGGGGATGAGGAACTACTATTCATTATGGATCAGTAAACACTAAACTCTGGAATGTGGATGAAAGCAGACATAAAGACAACCACACATTTTTTTTTTTGTTTTAAGTAATGATGAAGATCAAATATCAAGCTTTGAGAATTTAAGGCTACAGAGGTAGATGCATGAAGAAAAGTGAGTACAGCCAACATTTTGAGTGACACCGATCTCAGTGACACGTGTTAAAAGGTTAAAGCTCAAACTTGGGAGTATATATCATAATGCTGGTTAGACACTGATTTATAGTTTTTGGAAGCTATGAACAGAAAGGCAGCTCCAGGAAAGGCATATTAATCCCCCTGGCTTGGTGCATCATGAATTAAAATAAATTACGAAACAGTTTTAGTGGCTGGTGTCTGAGCGGCGACTATGGAAAAGGCTTTACCTGCAGCAGCTGACATTGTCACACAGAATGACCTCTAAGCCTGCGCAGCACACAGTGCAATACGACTGGTAGCCATCTTCATCATAGCGATACAGAGTCTCTGAGAAGTTGACCTGCAAACAGCGATGAGGGTTGTTTTGTTTTTTTGCAACAACTGTTAACGACGGCTGCTTTTCAAATGAAGGTTAAACATGTAGACATTTGACTGGGATGCGAAAAAGCAGACATGAAGAAGTAGACAGAGGTTGTTGTTTTTAGAAGATTACCTTGCATTTTATACAAAGACCACCCTCAAACAGTGGGTGCTGCACATCAATGTCAGATGATCCACAAGACAAGCAAAAATCTGAAATAAAACATAACCTTAATATTCAGTTTTTTTAAAGTTAAAGATTTCATTCAAACTTATAAACTTACTTTCAATAGTTTTTCCTTTCTCTTTGAGCTTTTCTATTATTGATTCTGTTAAGAAAATCACAATAATGAGAGTGATCAAAAATGATGATGTAATTGAGAAGCTTTAATTTTGTATTCTACATAATTTACCAAAACTAACACAAACCTCTGTTGCAGGTGATGACAGTGGCACTTGCCCTGTTCTTAAAAACATATTTCCTTTTTGCCCGGGGCTGGTATTCAGACAGGGATGTGTCTGAAGATTCTTGATTTGTAGCAGAACCTTGAAGTTCAGAAAAAAAACAAGGAATTAAAAGAAATGTGAAAAAATTTCACTCCTTGACAAAAAAAAAAAGTATCTGAAATGACCCAACTAATACTGAACGTCATGGCGAGGCATTAAGGAGCTCAAAATGCTATGAACTTCAGCAATGTTGCTGGGAAAAATGAGATGAAAGAGAACCATGGGGGTACTTAGTGTTGTCCACATTATTATTTTTTTCTTTTTAGCTTAATAGTTTGTGAATAAATAATAACACTGAGAAAGTTACACATTTGCCAAATACTAAAGACCCACTATGATCAGATAATTGTGTTTTTAATTGAACTTCTTCTTAACTTCTACACAGACTGTAAAACTCAATACTGTGTGAGCTCCATGAAAAGCCATGAAGATTAGAGCCATGATGTACTGCATGTGTTTATAAACTTTTACTTTCTGGTGAAGGTAAGTACAAACATTATGTTTTAAAATATTCAAGAAAAAACCTGTACATACCAGGGGGTGCAAATCCATCAGGTCCTGTGGGCAGAAATCCTTCAAAAGCCCAGTTCAGCATCATCTTAAGCTCTTTATCTTTATCACCTTCAGCCTGAGCAAAAGACTTTTGACATCGTTCACTCGCCAACTGGAAACAAATGTTACACATCAGCACAAATGCACTCTACATTATACTACAGTTACTGCTGTTACAATATATGAAAAGCACAAACACTCATGAGCTAAGTGTAAATTCTGACACATTTTTAAAGGCATCATCCCATTCTGAAGCAAATGCTCGAAATAATAATAATTTAAATACTCAAGAGTTAAATGACAGCAGTGTTTCTCAGTGCTGATCCTTGGGTACATCTGCCCTTCGTGTTTTAGATACTTCCCTCTTCCATTAGGCCTGGCTTAAAATTAATGTTATAAACAAACATGTGTACACCTTGATGACAAGCCAGTGTGGTCATCCATTTATAACATATTGTATATACATTTGAATCCATATATTGTACATCTCCTCTTTTCTTCCTTCCCACTGTCCTAATTCTCCTCATCTCCTTCTTACCCAGCTGGCCTTTGGCAGGAGGGTCCCCCTAAGA
>JBAMYA010042850.1:0-13966 GCA_037176975.1 Arrhamphus sclerolepis
TAGGATGATAATGAATTGTAACCTCATATAATCTCTTTGAGCTGAGCTGTACCTCAGCACAGCTTTTGTATGTAACCATACTCTGTGCTCCTTGCAAGTAAATTTTCTTATAAAAAAAAAATACTTTGACTCTGAATCTGTTTTTGTGTTAGGAAACTTGGGTACGAACTAACAGCACCTTTTACAGTCTTATTGCAGATCAGTTTCCTGACACTTCAAAAAAAACAAAAACAAATAAACATAACCATGTGTAACACAGCTGGCTACAGCTAATGTTAGACAGATGTACATAATTATGTTTGGATTACTTCTTGAATATCTTCCTCTAATTTGGAGTAAATTTATCAGAAATGAAGTGGACCTCATCCACGGCAATCCCTAATGACAGTAGATAATTAATTTACAGCATGTTACACTGTGTGATTGGACATATGTTTAATCATGGCTACAATAGAAATAAATCCAAGTGTATAACCATTTCTAAACTCAGCATCTAAGCTAAGATTGTTGCTAATGCGCTAATACACCAATGACTCTAAAGTTAGCTTTGCTGTAAAGATGTGCGTGTGCTTTGAAAAGAAAGGACAGATGGATTTATACCTTTAGAAATACAATTACATAAAGGACAGAGAGACAGACACGACATTCGTCTAGCTACTCTCTATTGAAGCTCATTAATTATGTCTAATCTTTAATTATCCTCCGTAATGACTTCTTTTAAACGAATCCTAATGCTTGCAGCAAAAGCCTCTCCAAATTTAGGTGAGGAGTTCAGTTTTGTGTCCCATTCAACATCAGAGAATTAGCCGTATTATGAATATTAATGGGTGAGAATAAAACCTATAAAATAGCATGTTTCGGACTGTGTCTTGCTGAGAATAAAGTCTTTTGTGGGGTTCTGGGGTTTTTCCTGCACTATGAAGATGTCTATGAATCTTGATTTTTAGAAGATAAGCCTGAGAAACAATATGGACCTGCTCAAATTTACTCAGCTACAGTCGTAGTTTTGACAAGAAAGGTTTGGATAGCAGGCAGGTCAGCTCAGCACTCAGATCCTTCAACACGAAGCCACGTTTTTCTGTATGCACTGAGCAGTTTAACATGGTCTTGCTGAAAGTTGCAAGGCCTTTCTTGGAAAAAGACATCTAGATGGGAGCATATGTATGATGCTGTGATACATTTGCATACACCTCAATGCTATTTCCAGATGTGCATAATCTTGAATCTATAGGCCCTAAAGCAGTGTTTTTCAACCCTGGACCACAAGGAACACAGTCCTGCAGGTTTTAGATGTTTCCCTGCTCAAACACACCTGGCTCTAATTAGTGGGTCATTAACATGCTTGTGCAGGTCTCGAAGACAAGCTAATGGCCATCCAATCAAATGTGACTGCAGGGAAACACCTAAAACATGCAGGACAGTGTGCCTTAGGGACCAGGGTTGAAAAACACTGCCCTCAAGGATCCAAACAGCAGACTTTTGAATTAATAGACTTTATTGCCATTGTACAGACAAATATAAAACAAAATTGCATAACTGAGCACTGATAACAAGCCAGACGGTCCTGTTTCACTTTAGCTCAGAGGATGCAGAGTCCTTGGTTTCTAAAGATTTTCAAATACTGATTCAACCTTGGGCGCTAGACAGCTCTCTTGGTTGAACAGGTGCCTCAAGTCTTCGTGGAGCTGTCCCAGGTTCGACACCTAGCCTATTGCCCTTTGAGGCATGTTTAGCCCTCTATGTCTGCCTTGATGAAGGCCACAAAGTTTTAATTCCACAACAAAATTCAGCATTGTTTGAGGAACAGAAGATTACTGATGTCTTGATTTCTAGCCCTTTTTCCAAGCACGCAGTTTTCTGCAGATTCTTTTAATCTTTTGATGATATAAATTACTGCCGATGATAGTCAAAAGTTTTTGCTATTTCGTTGGCAAACAAATTTCCAAGCCCAATTTTTTCGTTTATTCAACCTCTACCCATCTTCACTCTCCTACAATGCTTTCTTTTTTTACACCAGCTATATCCAAACTGGTTACTTTTAAAAGAAAGTATTATTTGTACTTTTTTTTTATTTGTTCCAGGTCAATATGACATGGCATGACAATATTGTGAAGCAATTAAACATTTAAAATGCATTAATTTTTTTTTTTACATAAACAGCAATGTCATCCTATTTGTCAATGGCTCGACTGGCAATCTTTGATCAGTCTCCATCACTTTTTTTTTTTTCTTTTCCCCCCCAGAGGAACATCAGGGGCATTCCAGGCTAATGATGTTTTTCTGAGTATCTGACATTAGTGTAATGAAAGGCTGGCTGTGAAAGACTGGGCTGAGATCTGAATACCCTGCAGTGATGAGATCTGAGGGAGCAGAAGAGGGAAGAAAAAAAACAAAAACAACAGAGGCTACAGTTCGAGTACATCCCATGGTTTGGGACTTTTTCCACACTTGGAGCAGAGGAGTGACTAGAGTTGGAAATGATCATGGACATATTTGGATTTATATAATCAATTAATACCTACAGCAGAGCACCAACACAAGCTGCTGGATGAGGAAGGCAGAGACAAAAATGTGAAGAGAGGGAGGACGTCTCTGGATCGCTCTCTGCCTTTCCAAGTTAAATCAGATTACACTGCAGAAAGCCTTCACTTTAGAGTGAGAGAATGAAAGCTTTCTGGGAAGATCCACTCATGAAACCTGTAAGCACAGTGTACTTCCTTGCTACCCCCCACCTTTACTGACCTGTGTTGTCTTGAGCATCAGTCTGGGACTGCGAATGTAATGTAATTTTGCAAAAGGTTTGTAAGACCCCATGGCAAAGCCTTACTTTTAGAAGACTTGTTCAGTTTATGATTGCAGCTGGAACAAATTTGATTGTTGGAGGTACACTGAAAGAGGATGAGACACTCTTTAACCAATTAAAACTTGATTCCAATACCTCATCAATGTCTGCAAACAACATTTTTAAACCTGATAGCGTTCTCAAAACGCTAACATAACTGTTATTATTTAATCAAACCTTTATATCTTTTACATCAATAGTAGACACATGGCTCAGTCACAGCAGTAGCAATTTATATGTGCTGCAGGCCTCATGAACTGGGTTACATTGTTTGATTTGTGGACCAAATAAGTAGTAGTATGTATGTGTAGCTATGTTAACCCTGAGTCAGGCTTACTTTGTCTTGTTATATTTTGTTTGACTTTCCTGATCCTCATCTCCCTGATTGTTTGCACCCCTGTCTTTGTCAGCTCCCACCCCTATATATTGTCCTCTCTCTCTCTGTACACATCATGGATTACTCCTGCTTCACTGGTCTCCTACATATGGGTCCTTACCCCCCGATACGTTAACACCATGACTCACAAGATATTTCATAACACAAGACTTTTCTACTCACATTTGTATCTGCTTGCAAACCAGTACCTTTGCAGTCTGGCCTCATTGGTGCCACTTCACTGGGTTTTTTTGTTTTTTTTTTAAGTCAGAGAAGTTGTTTATAAAGAAACAGACTAAACCCAAAAACAGTGACAAAAAAAATGTTGGTTTCTCATTAAAAGTCTTTGAATCCCCTTTCCAAGTGCAAAATCATATCCCAGTTACACAAGCACACCCAATCATCATCGCAGCACATGTTTCGCAGCATACATTCACAAAATCAACTGGCCAATCATTCAATCTTTACAAAGAGATACTTATATAATTCACATAAACTCCAGTCCTCTTCTCATCAGTCATTATCTTGCTGTTCTCCATTTTACCACTGGATGTCACTGACATGAAGCATTGAACGAACAAACCAATACTTGATACAACGAGCTTAGCGGTTCAGTACTGGCTCAATTCTTCATTTGAATCCAACTAAGTGTTGGATATGCTGTGCAGCAGCAAATGACATCATTCAGAAGTCTCAAGGCCCTAATCTCATTCACCGTCACCATTGCAGTGTATGCTAACAGAAACTTAGCGGCCACCTCAAGTCCTTCAATGTCAATCTCGTTTTTACAGTTTTCCTTGCTGTGTACTTCTTTTATTCATTGGTAAATAGCAATGAAAATGGTGGCCAACCCCCTACCAGGGGGTTGGCCACTTGACCTCCAACGCCTCTTCATTAGAAGAGGCGTTGGAGTCATTAGTAAATTTGGACAAAAATGGTCCTTTTTATCTCTTAAAACATGACAGGCCTGCAATATGAAAGCAAACTGAGCACTGCTATGACACACTAAGCTAAATGAAAAGACTTGTTTTGCCACATGCAGCTATTTCTGATCCCTTTTCAAGCACAGTCTCATTGCAAGTTATGACTTTAACTGGGCCAGACTGGAACAAACATGGTGCTGCAGAAGCACTGCCCATTCACATCGTTTAAGCATTCTGCTTCACCATTTCTGCATGCTTCTGTTTAGTTTAAGTTATGGAATCTAACATTGAATGAACTCTAACATTGTGAAGTCTAACATTGTGTGAAATGTGTTTATTATAGGTATTATTATGTACTGGATTTGAACATGTTTGTTGTTTAACTAATGTTGCATTCATTAACAGATGGGAACTCACTTTTTGTGAGTTGTTGTTGCTCTAATTAACGCTCTCTCAGGATATTTACTGTTCAGATCAGCATTTATGCCATTAATTTTTTTTACACATGCTTTGTTTTAGGCATTATTGTCTTCCTGAAATGCCAGTCTCTTTCAGTAGCTCCAAACATGTGTCAGAAGAAACGCATATTTTGTTTTCCTTGTTTGTGCCATCTCAGTTTTGTTGGCTGATTATCTTTATCAGAGCCTCGTAATATCTTACCTTCATAGTCATTTAAAGCCTCTTATAAGTGATTTAACCAGATATCTGTTTCATGTCTTCAGGTTCTGTCTGTTCCTCACAGAAGGCTAGTTTGTTGTAGTCGACTTTTTGAGGTGACGGATGTCAACAAGGCCCAAAAACAGGCAGCACATCAGAGAGAAGTCTTCCTCTTCAACGATCTCATTGTGGTAAGTTAACAGTGACTACTGTATATTTGGTCAAATCTACAAGCAGCCTCAAGGCTTCTTGGGAACAATTCAAGCAAGCTTCATTTTTCCACAAGCTTGATCATCTTATTTAGAGCCCCCACAACTGCTGGGGAGAAGTCTGTCAGAAGACCTGTAAATCTTATGCCAAGTCACATTGCAAGATGTGAAATTGGTAGATGTTACACTGTGTGATTAAACGTTTAATCGTGCCCATGATAGAAGTAAATCAGGCTTCAAATGCGGCGTCATCGCTTCATTACCAAGTTGCTCATGTTGTATGATTTCAGCTGTTTCAGACTAAAGATGGGGAACCGTGGTAAAACTGTTATATCGTAGCTAAAAAAAGGCGGTGAGAGATCTGGCAATGCAACAGGAGCAAAGATGAAAGAAAGAACTGTCAGCTAAGCACCCAACAACTGGAGGGTCACCGGTTCAATCCCCGACCGGTACCAATGATGTAGGCGGGGGGAGTGCCTGAACAAGTGCTTCCCCACGTCCACATCCATGGATGAGGTGCCCCTGAGCAAGGAGGAATTTCCCCATGGGGATTAATGGTATAATTTTTTTTTAAAAATGGGAACGCACCATGAAATAATGTAGTAGCCTAACAACAACAGTACCAAATATGATGGAGAAACAGCAAGAAATATGAACAACTCAAAGAAGAAAGACACTTGATTTTATTTATTTTATTTTCAACATAAACCAGCATCACTACAGCAACACTAAGTGTAGAACATTAGCAAAATAGCGGCAAATTAGCACATCAACAGTAACCTGCTAATGACACAGTGATGCTGCGTTTAGATTCTGAAATGTGCTCAGATTGATTTCTGTCGTAGCCACAAAGTCAGCATGTTAAATCACACTGTAACATGGTGTAAGATAATTATCTACCAATTTCACATTGTTATAAGTCTGTAAAAATCATATAGCGTGAACCTGGCAGAAGATGTTTCACTGTTTGACCTTGGGGGTAAATATTCTGGGACATCCACTGATGGGATGAATGGATCCTGTCTTGAACATGTTCTACTTGAATGAATGAAGGATCTATATTATTGATCTATATTATTAAATTAGAAACCGTTTTATTACACCAATGCAGATTGATGTGCAGAAAAAAAACCCTCTTCTTTCCCTTTTAGCTTTTTGTTTTGTGTTTTTTAGCACACTCATGATTGCTCCAGAACAATAAACTGCAGGAGAGGCTCAGAGTAGTGTTTCATTTTTTCTCTTTTTCTTTTTATAAAGTTTCTCCCCCTCAGATGTTTGTATACGCACACAGCCAAGCTTTAAAGCTACTTATTTTGTTGTGACAGCTGCAATGCACCATCACCTACTTCCACTGTGAGCCGTTTCTCAAAGCTCCTCTTTTTTATGTCATTTCATAACGGCGGCCTTTCCAGCAATTTCTTTTAATAATAGATGGTTGCAGTATCCCAATAAGCGCTTTAAAAAAGCCAGTGGTAAAGTTGCATTTCACTTGATTAAAACTTGCGTTGAATTATTAAAAATGGTAATGCTGGGCATAATTAATGGGCTCATTAGGACACACAAGGTCTCATCTATCCATATTAGTTAACTAAACATGTAATTATGTTAAACAGATGTCAGTTCAGCAAAAGAAAAGAGTTTAAAAGGTCGATTTGAAGCATGCCACTGACATTTTCATTTCCAACTCCTGAGTTTGCGGTGCCATATTTTCCAGAGATGTTTTCTTCTGACAGCTTTGAAAGCCGGACAGAAATCGCCTTGAAAATTTGACAAAAGGAATGGAAGTGACAGTGACTTTTCTTTGCCTTTGGCCCCTTTTCAAGCTGCTTGAACATGCCAGGAGATATTTAACGTGTCAGTGTGATATACGGATTTGATACACCTTGCCTGGGAAATGATGCCAAATGGCAGCACAGCAAAACAGATTTGCCTCATTTCTCTCTTTCTGGAAGGTCATTCAGTGAAAAAGCTCCATAAAAATCACAAATGCTACCTGACATAAAGCTTTTCCAGGGTGTTGTTTTTCATACAAATTAAAGCGGTGGTGCTTTAATCTGGGACACTCTGAAGGCTGCTGTACATTATTAACTTTCTGCTTTGAATGTATTTTTTTATTTAATGGTTTGTTCTTTGAGCTTTCTTTAAGGCTGTTTTGCAACTTGGAGGTGCTGATTTTGTCATTTTATCCCTGCAGATCTTGAAGCTTTGTCCAAAGAAGAAGAGTTCTGCAGCCTACACTTTTTGCAAAGCCATGGGTCTGCTAGGCATGCAGTTCCACCTTTTTGAAAATGAATGTAAGCCACCATGAAAATTCATATTTTACCAAAAACCAAAAGCTGGAGGGGCAACAGTGGACGCAACACATTTTTTTGTTTTTCAACTTTGGAATACTTGCCTTTTTCTTCTACGTAACAGCTACACATCGCCCCTATGCCATCTATGACGTTTATTATTGTTTAAGTCATTACACCACCAATTGCTAGAGGACAGTGTAGGTTCTTTTTACGCAGTGCTGTAGTTCACAGTGCTGAGCTTCCTTTTGTTTATGTCCCGTATATAGCTGAGACATAGCAACAGAGTAAATAAAGTATATTTTACATAAGCTAACACTGGTAAATCTTGTCTGTTCTTGTCACTTTTACAGACCTGGCATCAAAATCAAAACATATTTTTTGTGAGGCGTAGTTACATTTAAAGAGGTGCATGTCAGGCTAGGTTGTAGCCTACATCTTAGGGTAGTGATACCTAAAGTGATGCAGAAATCAAACTTTAGCTGCCCTAGTTGTTCAGCCATCTCAAAACCAAAATGTATAACTTCATTTTGTATGTTGCTACCAAAACATCTGAAAGGAGGATCATTGCAGAAGCTGAAACCAGGACTGCCAAAACACCAACAGAGTTACCACAACTATCAACAACTGAGGATAGCCTCGGTCTGGACAGTCAGACTACAGCCAGGTGCTGGACTTCCACCTTAATCAAATGTGGCTTTAGTTGGCAGTTTTTGGTCCCCAGCCAGAGGCAGGTAGCCAGTTGGTGGAAGAAGCCTTTGTTAGCTTTTTTAGATTAACATTAGCAAAATCATCCAATCTATGATGCTAATTATTATAGGCAAACGTCTGTTCAAACATTCTCATTTCAAGGGTTGCTACTCAAAATGACATCAAAAAAAGGAGTGCTGCCAGAGCTGAAAAGACAACTATCAGAGCTCTGCTGGGACTTGACATTCGTAGGGATAAACATCTGGAAAACTTACTGCAATCAGCTGCAAAGTTGGATGTTTTAACAAGAGAAATCAACTTATTTTTGGAGCTAGCCCCCTTGTGGTCATTCAAGAAAGTGCACATATTCCATCTTGGTGTCAGTTTAGCACACTGGATGAAGGTACTGTTTCACAAAGGAGGTTCAATAAATTCTGAGTCAAAAAAATAACTTGGAGTTGACAAACTGAGTTTTTGGTTTCAGATCAGCTGTTCTGAGTTGGTTCAATCACCTCTGAGTATGTTGACCCCGAGCTACCACTACTAAAAAAAGCCATCAATGGAGCTCAGATACTGTGATTCACCATGACAACACCAAAAAAACAGATCAGATTCTCCTACTTTTCTTTG
This sequence comes from Arrhamphus sclerolepis, assembly GCA_037176975.1. Classification (NCBI taxonomy): domain Eukaryota; kingdom Metazoa; phylum Chordata; class Actinopteri; order Beloniformes; family Hemiramphidae; genus Arrhamphus; species Arrhamphus sclerolepis. The sequence continues at coordinate 8,619 of JBAMYA010042850.1, forward strand.
TTGATTTAAAGTTTTTTTGCAGTGACTTGCTGCAGCTGACTGTATCGGTGAAAGAAAGACAGTTGATGAGGGAGAAATTAGAGATGATGTATAATTTAAAGATTTAGTGGTACTGCTAACATGAAGCATTACCACTAAAGGTACCGCTAACATGAAAAAACAACTTTGAACCAGTTGAAGATGATGTATAAAATGCAAAAAAATCGGATGGAAAAAAAATGGTTCAAGGAGCATAGAAGCATCAGTACATCCAGTCACTGTTAAATTCTAAAGGGGCATTTCTTTCCTCATGAGTAAGAGCAGGATACTAATTTCAAACAAATAATAACTTCTAAATCATGTTGATTGTCCAACGACTTTGTGGTGAATGGAAAAGAAGAAAATAAAGTATCTGTAGGCTATGTGTGTCTTTAAAAAAAACCCCAGCAAAATGTGACATTTTATCGTTTAGATGTCTCCAAAATGATCGTTATATGATCGGTTTTCTGATTTAAACTGAACCTGTTTCAGCTTCATGAAGGGGAGGAGACAGAAAGAAACTTGGGGTATGTTGAAGTCAAACTGCTCCCAACTAGGTTTACGAGTCAGTTTCCATGGTAACCAACTCTGAATATCAGTTACCTCACTTTGTGAAACTGGCTCAACTGAACCCTCTGGCTCAGAGTTTAGTTACCTCACTTTGTGGAATGGAAAACTCAGAGTTTCCCTGAGTTCTGGTTCAAGATACTCAGTTTTCACATAACCCGCTTTGTGAAATGGACCCTGATCTACAAACATGTTCATGAGGCACCTACCCCTCTCATGGAGAACTTTGGCATTTAATTTCAGCAAATTGTACAGCTTGTGATATGATTTTCTTTAATTGCTTCAAGGTAATTACAAACTTGAGATGTGATGGATGAGAAGCTGATATAGAAGTAATCTTGACGAGATATAAATCCAGAAGTACCACTCATGTCCAGTTTAAGTTCAATTTCTACCATCACACTCTCAGAGAAGAACCTCAAATGCTATGTTTATGACATCTAAGAACCGAAGTTACTGGAGCCCAAAACAGGTTAGGCTTATAGTTCATTTTCACCTTCGGTTTCACCCAGGATTTGGTTATATTTAGGCATAGACACTAGGTGGCCCATGAACTGTTTATGAAGCAGCGGCCCTGACCCCACTATGAACCCGACTACAATGCAATCGACCCAATTCAGCTGAAAAGAGACTGGTTTTATTTTTGATCTACAAAACAACAAACTCAATGTCACACATCCAGCTGCTTTGAATGCACAACCTTTTGCGTGACTCCACTGTCAAGATAAAATTAACAAAAGCAGTCTTCTAGAAAACCACACAAACCCGTTCTAGAAGAGGAAAATGCAACTGTGCATGTTTTTGTGCACAACCAATGAATATTTAAATCACAAGTGAACAGGCAATGGTGGCCCTTAACCAGCAGAAAAAACAACAACTCTCAAACATCTAAAATGTAAACCAAGAAAAATTAATGAATAAAGTTAAAAAATCTTACCGGCCTGATCTCTCCCATGGCTGATGCTCAGCTGGATCTTTCCCTCCCTTTTTTCCTCACAGTAATAACTTGCTTTATTCTTACTATTCCAACTATTGTTCGTGCACACTTGTGTGCTGTTGGGTCAGACTTGACCAATGCATCAATAGGACCAGTAAAATAAAACTGCAGCTATGCAGAGAGAGCACAAACGCCACAGAAGCCTGAATTATTTACTTAAAAAATACCCACCCCAGGGTGGTTCTTCGGGTTCCTTCAGGCCTGGGACGGGTTGCAGACCTCCAATAGATACTACTTCATTATATTTAAGAGCCATGGATTTTGGTTTTGAGTAAAGAAGTTCTTCTTAAATTCAAAACTGGATTGCACTGTTGGTTTTAGACTTTAAGGTGCTGATTTAACATTAAAAAAGTAGCTCTCAGCAGTTTATGCTGTACCATCTTGTTGATTCAGATGACTTAGGCAGCGCTAACTTCCTTTGCATCCCTCAGACTATCCTCATGGAATCACCATCCTCTCTCCGTATGGCTCCGACAAGAAGCAGGTCCTCCACTTCTGTGCCCAAAGTGCTGAGGAGCTGCTCAAGTTTGTCGAAGACCTGAAGGAGTCGATCGCAGAGGTGTCCGAGATGGAGCAGATACGAATTGAGTGTAAGTGTATTTGTTATTAGATACTGTTTTTTTTCCTTTTGTTTGCTTTGAAAAAAAAAAATAAAAATATTCAGACTAATTCCTCTAACCGCGTGATAGCTGTGTGTTTGTGAACCTCTCCATCAAAGCAGCTGAGATTGGGTGTTTAATTAAGTGACAACAAAATTCTGTATATAATTTGAGGTTCGATATGAGCTTTGAGAGAGCAGATCAATAATTTTCCCTCTTGGAGCATGGACGAGTCTTCCCAGAACCAACAGGACCTCAGCTTAGGGCTCTGTTTTGTTATTACATGTAACTGCTGTAGTTGAAGCAGCAGCAGGGCTAGAGATGAAAAGAGGTCATTGTTCCTCAGAGGTGAGTGCAGTGAGAGTACTTTTTGACAATTGGGGAGAGCCTAAGCATGCAGAACCCGTCTGGTGACCGTGAGCATCAAAGACAGAGCCTGCTGGGATTTGATTCAGGTGTCTCTCCCTTTACAGAGGGGGGGGGGGCTGCAGTTTGGAGGTAGTGGAGACAAAGGAGGTATAAAACAAGGCGAGGGAGAATGGAGACCAGCCACTGTATTTTTAATAATAATAACAACAACAATCAATCACAATTTTAAAAATTAATTTTTGGCAGTTATTTCATTTAAATTACAAAGGCTTTTTCTGCCCAGGTCATGATCAACAATTCCAGCAGGATTCTGTGTAAAAATGTAAATGAAAACAGAATGCAATGATTTGCATTTCATTCACAATATTAAAAAAAGCAAACAAAAACAAACAAACAAAAACATATAAAAATGAAAGGGAGACATTTTAAGTATTAGCTCACTGAAGGAAACCAGTGCTCAACCAATACAGGCCACCAGTACTCAAAATATCTTAACAAAAAAGAGAGCAACAGAGAGAGAGAGGAGGAATCTTTCTGAAACTGATTTCGTTAAATGACAACAGGTCATAGACATGACTGTGTAGGAGGTCTTTTAGAAGACAGGATGGGCAGTGGTTCATCAGTCTGCTAAAACAAAACTGAACAGATTTGTTGAAAGAAAAAAAAAAGTATGTTCCTTAGGTGTTGCAATATTACAAAGATTTCTCTTCAACTACAATACATGATATCATCAAAAAGCTGAGAGAATCTAGAGGAATCTCTGTGCACCCGGGACAAAGCCAAAGTTGACTGAAGATGCCTGAACTCTTCAGGAAAACCATGGATGTCCCATCTGCTACACTTATATGGACTGTTGTCAACTGTTGAAATTCAGTACAATCATCTTAACATTTTGTCATCATGACTGGAAATTACATGCAGTCATCTTCAAGTACAAAGTTTAAATAGAGAGATGAAGAGTTGTTTTGAGCAGTAAGAGCTTGACTACACACGTTCATGTGTCATATGCACTTTTAATGCAGAAAAATGCAGCTCAGTGTTGTCACTCTTAAACATGACCATCTACCAGTCTGTATTTTTAGCCATTTCTATATTTCATGGTTGTTAAGAAGTCGAGCATGGTTTTTTGGTTCTTTTTTGTTCTCTGCAGGGGAGCTGGAAAAGCAGCAAGGAGCCAAGACACATTCGATGAAGAGCAACGGCACACAGCTGGAGCTACGTGGAAAACCTGGGTCCCCATCAGGTGTGAGAGAGAGTACCAACATATTTTAAAAACCTGTGTTGCATCAACCCACCAGATATTCATTTTATCTGGCCCATAAGAGTGTGCAATAGCAAGATTTCAATGCAACTGCCCATTAAAACTACCAACATTAAAAAGTTAAATAACTGGAGGCGGAGAGACCAAAAGTCAGGATTTTTTTTTTTTTTTCAAAACTTGGGACTTTCTTGAAACTAACCTTTTTATAAACATACATTTATGATTTTAGGAGAAAAAGTTGAAATGATAAAATTAGCCAATAAAATTGCAAATTTTGTGTGTTTGAGAGTTCATGTTTGAGAGTTCATGACAAAAATTAGCGTTTTTTATGAAAACAAAAGATGCGATATTGCAAAAGTCACGATTTAAAGCAACACAATGGAACTCGATCCCCCCCTTCCCCACACACACACACACACAATTGTGCTTCTTGACCAGAGAGGGTGCTAAATAGTTAAATCTTACGTGGTGTTGTTTTAACAACATCATTTACTTTTTTACACCAACTTTTGTTTTCCTCTTATTTTAGTCATACTAGAAAAATTTGTGATTTTAGTACGCAAATCTAAATGTGATGAAAACTGTTCATTTTGTGAAAGCGGAAAATCTGACATCATAGCTGATCGAGAAAGTAAAGAATATCCGGCCCTTTGATTGGTAACCATGGTGATAATGTGGCCCAGGATGAAATAGTTTGACACATCTGTGTTGCACTGTCAAAACGTGTCAGTGCAGACTCATTCCCTTTCACTTTCACATGTACGCAGGAAAATAAACATCTGCTGCAATATCAAATTGCATGTATATATGTTAGGGTGAAAATAAAGTTTTGACTAATTATGAAATTAACTAACATGTAAAGAACTGATCAAGTAAAGAAAAATGGCACGATGATGTCATAAGCATTTTACCATCACAAACTCGGTTATAAACAGATGTTTCTGTCCATACTGGGTCTTAATTTTAGGTAAATACAACCTCAAACAAATGTCACTTTAGCAAGACTTTGTTTACCTCGTTTTGGGAGTTTGATTCTCTGGAGCACTGAGGTTAATGTTTACACAATGCCAAGAGAGAAAGACATAAGCAATGCTCTTAGAGAAGAAATATTTTGCTGCACATCAGTCCAGGACGGATTACTGAAACACTTCCAAACAAGTCGTAATTCATTATTCTACAAAAGATTACCACAAAGATTACAAAAGATGATTAACAAGTTGAAAACATTTGGCAGTTGCCAATCTTAGCCAAGCAGACATCAAATTTACTGTAAGGTCAGACTGTGCAATGGTCAGAGAAAAACAAAATAAAAAAAATAAAAAATTAAAACGCCTGAGAGCACAACTGCATGAAATTACCATTTTTATTTTTTTTCTGCTGAAGATCAATCCACAATCCTTTGAATAGTTTGGTACATAGATTTACCCACAGTAGTTCATTTTTGGCTTAATTTATTGTTAAATTCAATTCAATTCAATTTATTTATATAGCGCCTATTTACGACAAGTCATCTCTAGGCGCTTAAGAAACCCAGAGC
>JBAMYA010042851.1:0-13965 GCA_037176975.1 Arrhamphus sclerolepis
ATTATTATTATTATTATTATTATTATTATTATTATTATTATTATTATTATTATTATTATTATTATTATCATCATTATCATTATGATTATGATTATTATTATTATTAACATTAAGCTTCTTCATTGGAGGCCTGTTGCAACTCTTCTGTAAAATTGTTTCTTTCATTGTTTTTATTCAGTTTAAACTATGATTATTCTTTGCTGGTTTGAATGTTGTTCTGCTTTTTTTAAATCTTAAATCTGGCACATTTTAAGTTGAGGCTCTAGAAAGAAGAGATTTTAATCATTTCTTCACCTTCATCGTTGTGGGGACCCCTGGCTAGTAAAATGCAGGAAACTGGGGAACAGTGAGGGGTTTTCGAAGATGTGTCTGTGGCAGAGCCTCTTGGCATAAGCCATATAGGCGGTTGCCTCGGGCGCCATCTGTTGGAGGGGGCACCAGTGCAAGCCTTTTCTTGACTTGTTTCTTGAAAATAAAAAAGACCAAATTTGAAAAAAAGAAAAAAAAATCTAAGCTAAATGGCTTAGAGTGGGGTGAGTTATCGGTGCACATCTCAGGTAGCGGTTACATGGGAGACGTCAACAACAAGTCGTATATATTTGTCATATTTATAACCATCAAAAGTCCGTTCAAGCCCTCAGGTGTGGCTCCTAGAAAGCACAAAGAGGGAGGAGGCAGAAAACAAAATGCTATTTCTGCTACTTAGGGGCTAATTACTCTACTCTAGTGTGCTATTTAAGTTCAAGTAAAGCAAAGTTACCTAATAATTCTGCTGTTTAACTACATAATTGTAGTGCAGTCTACTTTATTTTAGTTTTGCATAATCACAATTAGATAATAATCTTTGATATCAAGTAGTTGCTTGTACTGTGCAGTAATAGGTAACTGTACTCGACATCTGTCCTGGACAGGTGCTCTGTGAAAACATCTGCAGAGGAACCTCCTCCCACATCTTCATCAGTGATGAAGACTATAAGTTTAGCCAGCTATTTCTGGTCTCTGATATCACTGCTATGTAGGTTGTCATGATTTCAGTTATTTTTATATTGTTTTTATCGCTACTATTACTCAACGTTCCAGATCATATTTACAGTAAATGCAGTTCAGCAGTATGGATGTACTATATGCTTGAATACAGCTATAAGTCAGAAGCCAAGCAGCAGCAGCAGCGAGACACAGCTGAGGCCAGTCAGACCTCTAATTGTATGTTACAGCAGCAGTCATGTTTCTAATGTAAATATGGAGGTTGTTAAAGTATATTTCTACTTTGCCAAGTTGACCAAACTTATCAGCATGGGGTCATGGCATCATCTCGCCTAGGGCGCCAGACTGGCTAGAGCCGCTCTGGGTTGTGGGGTCATGTTGCAGACTCCAATACTTCCCTGCACAGACTTCAGATGACATGAGGAGAAAATAAGCTTGAAACAGACCAGCAAAAGTAGAACAGGAGAGCTGCACAGGTTGCTGACAACATACGGTGGAACCCACGACAGGTTACTGTGAAGGAGCGCCTGGGCATCCCAGATTCTGAACTGCTGACTGTCGGTTTCAGTCTATGCAAACTACTGACAGACTTCACGTGTGTTACGTCTCCATGCTGCATGTGATGCAATCTGCACAGTTGTTGCTGGCCAACAAAAACATTAACGTAACATATCAATGATGAGGTTTCAGCCTATACCATCCTACTCTTCAACAGTTTTTCAACTGTTTATTTAAATCTTTAGTTTTCAACTTCTTGTATATTATAGACATATCAAGAAATTTACACTGAAACAATATAACTGTTGTTAAAATGGTCTGTCAAGACTACAATGTAGACCGGCATAAGTTTGAAACAAGATGTTGTGATAATATAACATCAATGTTTGTCATCCGTCATCTCAGTGTCAACCAGGTGCTGTTTTTTCAAAGAGCCTTAAATGAATGTCATCCATTACTTTTCCTCAACTGCTTCCTTGGGTTCATGACACCCATCTGAGCTGTCTACGGGAGAGAAGCCAGGAAACATCCTGTGCTGCTGCAAATATGCAGCTTCGAGCCACAGCTCCAGAAAGGAACACGCCGGTCAAACCTAATTCCACCACACGTCCAGGTCCTCACCACTCTCAGATTTTTGGCTACGGGAACCTTTCAGAGGGAGACTGGAGACAGATCAGGTGTGTCCCAGTCCTCTGTGAGTCGTGTGCTCCCATTGGTCATCAACTGCTCTACGGCCCAGGGAAGGTATGCTGGCACTGCTAAACATGATGGATTTTTGGTTTTGAATCTCTGAGAGCAGGACTTCAATCTCAGAGCCTGTAAAATTAGTCTTTTTGCACCTTGATGCCATTCCCATGAATGAACACTTCCTGGTACAGAAGGTAGGAAGCGAAGCCTTATATGGTATTATTTTGGGCGTGATGCAAATTTACTATCCTCGTGCACACACGCTTAAATATGCACAGGTGGCGTTCATCATGTTTATGCAGGTCATTTACACACGTTTCCCAATGTTCAGAGCGTTTGTTGGATCTGACGTGACGTGTTCGTACTAGACCTTCATGCGAAAAACATGAGAGAAATTTAGAATAAGAATCTGAAAATGTTCTTGCATGAGGCCCAATGTGGAGCTGCAAATATTTTGTCACATCTAAAGTCATCAAGCAGCATTACTCAGCCGAAAAACGGAGAAAAACGGCTCAAACAAACAACTCTGCCTGAAGCTCAGCCTCGTCTTGTTGCAACTGTCCTTGTTGTCTCCTGGTGGAAATGAATGTGAGAGGTGCGTTTTCTGAAGTGTTGGATGTGACTTACAAGGATGGAGGATCGTGGTTGAAGGAAAACAATTTAAAACATTAAGAAAAAACAGGAAGACAGCTACTCTAACCACATGCTTTTGCATATTTGTGTCATTAAGAACATCCATCAAACTATTTCCTATTTTAATTCTTCCCAGCACACAGGAGTCATAACTGCTTCTTTGCATCAGCTTGTTTATATGCATTTGCTGAAAAGACTGCTGCTGTTCTGTGATGTGGTTTAATGAAATATACAGAATTAATCAGAATTATTATTCACAACTCTTTTAAGTCTTTTGAAGTATCCACACTGGTTGATCAATTTCTAATCAGTTTTTTCTTCTTTTTTTCCTCATTTATCTTTTTCGCTATTTTGTCACAAAACAAAACAGCCCCTTTTGCAGTCTCTCTCTCTCTCTCTCTCTCTCACTCTCTCTCTCTCTCTCTCTCTCTCTTACTGTGATATATCAACATCCCAGAGAGAGGCAGCAAAGCCCCCAAAGTAATTTATTGATGCATGGAGTTGTGCTTTCTCAGAATACATATTTCCCTCAGACCATCCCATTAGCATATTCTTTCAGCATTTTGTACTTTTGCTCATATAAGACACTCGACAACGCCACAAATTATAACATATGTTCATATATGTTAATTTATTCAGGAATATTTGTATGCAAATGCAGACACACACGCTACACTTGTCAACAAGTATTTATACCACAAGTTGTTTTTTTTCTTTTTTTTTGCTCTCTTGTTTTTTTATGAGGTCATAATTCACTCAAGCCTTTCTACCTGGCTTGTTTACAAATTTCTAGTCATGTAAACACAGATGGTTCTGAATGATCCCTGAAATGAAGTGAGGAGTTCAATGCCATCACAACATTTTTCTAGCAGTCTTTTGTCCTTTAGAAGTCTCAGGGTCGTTTACGATTCTGTCGCTAGCTCAGGCATGGTAAACAATCAGCGGCTGAAGCAGATGTTCTGAATGACAAATGCTGCTTTTGTATGCACGAGTGTGTTTAGGTGTGTGTTCAAGTGTGTTTTTATAAGAAACACTGCCAGAACTTGAATCTTTGTTAGTTGGGAATTCCGTTAATTTTTTATTTTGTTAGTCCACATAATTAGGCGCTTGGTTTAAGCATTTATGAAACTGCAATGTTTTGTTCGTAATGAAAACTACCATTGTTCTGCCTCACAGTAAGGTTTTATTTGTGGTTGTTCAGTCTAGATTGATCGTTAGGGACGAGAGTCGTTAGCTGGGCAAAGGGGTAGTTCCTAAGGCCCCCTAATAAACCTGCCACAACAGATGCAGATTACCAGCTGGAGACGGATATGTTAATAAAAATGACTGATGCCCAACATTGATCTGCCTCAAATGACATAAGATATATAGTTTATTTGCTCTGTTGCTTTGTCTGAGCTACATATAGGAAGTAAACAAAATAAACGTCAGCACTGTAGAAAAGACCCAAATGCCAAAGAAGGCATAGCCTATGTTCAAATGTGCTACACACAAGCATAAACACGACTTTTGGCAGGTGAAGTACTGCTCTACTAAAGCTGTGGAGGTCGTCAGGTGGGAGAAGGAATACTTTGAGATTCTTCTTAATCCTCTCAACAGTTCAGTCAGTAGAATCTGGAATGGGATTAACCTTTACTGGGGCTGATGGTGCCACGTCAAGAAGATACATGGCAACAGGGCTCCAAAAGTAGATGAAATCTGCCCGGAGGTTCTCAGAGCTGTGGCTGTTACAGAGCTGTCATTGTTGATGTTCCTCTCCAACATCACGTGGACATCAAGGACAGTGGCAGTGGCTTGTCAGACTGGGATTGTGGCTCTTCGTTATGAGAGAAGGGACTTGAGGGTGTGTTTCCGTTACAGGACTTTAGACTGTCAGGTAAGTTCTATGGAAGAATCCTGGGGAAGAGGGTCTGGTCCATGGCCACCCCCTCTGATTCAGGAGGAACAATGCTGGACCAGTTCTACACCCTCGCAAGGGTCCCAGAGAAGTCATGGGAGTTTGTCAAACTGGTCCACATGTGCTTTGGGGACTTGTTGAGAGCAATGATTAGAGTATTCTGTGGGGAGTGCTTCAGTGGATTCCGTCTAGGTGGGAGTTTGACCCTGTCAGGGATGTCTCTTTGTCACCAGTTCTGGTCATAACTTTTATGGACAGAATTTCTTAATGCAGCCAGCTGCGAGAGATCTGGTTTAGAGGGTGTAAACCAAGACCTGCAACTCTGAGACTATAATGCAGAAAAGGGTTTAATACCCTTTCAGGTCGGGGATTGAGGAGCTGCCACAAGAGGAGAAGTACCTTTAGGTCTTTCATGGGTGGACAACGACTGTAGCAGGAGACTGACAGTCCAATCAACTAATGTGGTCTGTTGTGGTGAAAACCAATAGAAAGCCAAAACGTAAAGGTCTCTGTTTATATCAATGCATGCTGCTACCCTCATCTATGGTCACAAACTGTGGGTACTGACCAGGAGAACAAGGTTCCAGACGCAAGCAGCTGAATGAATTACCTCCACAGGGTTGCTGAGAAGCTTATCTATCTGGAAGGTCTAGAGACCAGGCTGGGTTTGCTTTTTGCAGAATGATAATACAGTATTCTCACACAGTTCAGCTGATGGAGAAGGATACTAGTGATGTGTGGATCGATTTAACATATTGATACCTCTGAGACCAGACATTTATGTTCCAGAATCCATTCTCATACCAAGATCACAATATTTTAGTAATTTGGGGTAAATGTGTTAACATACCATTAACAGCAACACAGTGGGAAGTAGCTATACCATCAGAATCTAGTCTGAATGGTAGGAAAACTTCTCGATTGGAGTCCTTCAGCGCAGGCAGACACGTCCAGGAGCAGAGGGATAAAATGTGGAGCTGTCACCAACATACTGTGACTAATATGTTCCCTGAAGCTACGTTAGGATGCTACTTTCATCTTGATTTTACAAACACATTGAAATTGTTGTAAAAGTATCGGTATCATTAATAGTAGCCTGAATCTTACTTGGTACCAGAACGGAAAGAAAATCAGTGATATCACACATCGTTAAAGGATACGCTCATGTTTGCTAAAACACAACAAAGACACCAGATGAGACAAACGTGCCACAAACGTCCAGTTGTTTTCTCCTGCAATAATGACATATTACACATTACACAAATGCCATTGAGCGATCACCAAACCTGAAATGACACCTGAGCAACCCATCAGACCATACAGGAGGATCTTTGAACCAACAGAGACTTCTGTACTAAATATTCCAAAAAGTTTCTTTAAGCATGTTCAGTACCTTTTTAGCTATGCCTTTTTACATTATTACATTTATTAATTTATGAACATCTATGGTTTGTTTTCTTTGCATGTGTGGATTACACAGGTTGTTACCAAGTTCTGGTAAAAGTCTCATGTTAGTAGCATCTTTAGAAATATGCTTTCTGTCAAAATGGTGACATGCTCAAGAGATTGTGGAGCAGATTAACATTTACATTGTTGTAATTATGTTTGTCACTGGAATATTCAATATTAATTCTTTATTTTCTTTATGTCATCACCGTTATTTATCTTCACTGTAACAGCCCAGCGTTATCTTTTGATATAAAACCCTCAACAACAAACATTAGTTCTCCATTTGCATGCTTCAGCCGGTCGTGACAGATTTAGCATCCGTGTCAGGGCGACTCAGCATCGGCCCCAGGCTCGCTGCAGATGAGGCCCCGGGCTCCTGCATGGGCAGACGGGCAGGTTGTGAAAAGTTAACGGGAGGTTACATGAAATCATCTTATGTCACCTTTCCCCACAGACCTACCTGGCGCCACAAAGCATCATCTGGCAGCTCCGACAGCGGCCGTGTTGGCCTCTGCTCAGCTTCCAGTTTCATGAATCTCCAGCTGACTCCACCTTTATCTGCGTGATGACACGTGTACGAGAAAACCTTTGTGAAGATGCTTTCAAACAGTTGGCGGTCGTTCCCAAAATTGCTGTTGACAGGACCACCTCGGGCTGTGTTGACTACAATTTTTCTTCTCCTCATCTGTACATCGTTTACACCATGTGTCTAATTATAGCATTTTATTATCAAAATATTGTGGCACCTTAAACATGAATGTTTAGCAAAATGTCTCTTTCATGAGAGTTCAGAAATACGAGGAAGTCATATTAGTTGTTTGGGTTTCTTTCTAATCTCAGTTGTTGAAGTAAAATCACACAAAATGACAGTTCAGAAACAGTTTGGGCCTTTCAGTCTTCAATCAGGACAGGGTGTGTTATTTAGAATAAAAAAGAGAGATATGCTCTTTCCGGAGGTAATTCTGGTTCTTTAGACCTTCATTTAAGAGGACATCTGTGATGTTTGTAAATGCAACTTCTTCAGTGTTCAGCGACCACACCTCCCATTCCCCATAGCTACAATCACTGGGCAGGTTTATTTAAAATGGTTTAATGATAAAGGGGAGGATTATGTTTCTAGAGGGAGATTGAATTTTAAACAACCGATTGTTCATACGACTCTGAAAAGCAAGAGCACGTCTGTGGAAGCTGTGGAATAAGTTACCTGACAATATCAAAGAAAGCAATTCAAAAAAGTTAAGGACATCATTGACTGGATGTAATAACGAACAGAATGTATAAATAGGCGTAGGTGATGACAGGTATCGTGTGTATGTGTGTATGAATATATGTATGCTTGTCTTTTAGTGTATATCTAAGTGTAGGTGTAGGCAGGTATACATATAAGGTAATTGAGGTTTGTTATAAAAAACTCTGCTGTTCTGCTGATTGAAATAAATTCAAACTCAGTACCAGAACCCAATCTCCTACTAAACATATACAGAACCCACATAATTTCCCAGTTTCTCAACATTCACCCATTTAGTTCACTGGTATTCCATACGTTCGTCCACATATTTGTTGTTCAGCCACCTAGAAATCTCCTTTGTTTACAAGTCATCTCTTCTCTTTCTATATGCAAACAGCAGATAGAAACGCAGCAACCATCTCAGTTCCTCCAACGCTGATCTCACCACTCCTGTTCCTTTTCTTTTTTTAGACATCTTTTCTGTCATTTCTAGTCTAGTAATCAAGATGTACCCAAGCAAATTTGAATTTGCTCAGCAGGTCAGATTCAACGTATCGGAGGAGGAGTTTGGCGTAATGTCGTCACGATCAGGAAAAAACAATCACAAACTTCCCACAGAGGAAACACTGGACTTTTGTCTTCTTTTCATGCACCCAGAACAATCTCTGCGAAAACTAGTATAACGGTGATTATTTATGCCTTCCATAGGCGCTCTACCAACCGCTGTTTTTAGGTGCATCGTGTCGAAGGAGCGGACAGAGAGGAGAATTTCACAAGCTTGTGTAACAGCTTCACGTGGACGCTGCTCTGTTCAAACAGCGCTTCCAGATGACCCCGAACATCCTAGATGAGTTGCTGGGCAAGTTGTGTCCATTCATCACAAAAATTATTATTATCATCATCATCATCATCATCATCATCATCATCATTATCATTACTATCATTGCAGAAACTACAATATTTCCATCCTTGGTAGCTGATTTTGACGAACAGAAACTGAAAGATTAAAAAATATATAAATATATTTAGCAGGCTTGAAAAATGTTTACAGCAATGATACAACTAGTACAAAAGCAAGGAAATGTAATCTCATCAATCATATCCTTGAAAAACAAAGAAATACATGATGAAAATGTCATAATCACCTGAAAGTAGGAGGTTACTGCTATATTAAGTATATTTAGGTATACAGATGACAAACATGAATAGCAACAAGTCTGCATACTTGTGTGTACATATATATGTGTGTGTGTGCGTGTTGCCGCTTCCAATAATGGCAGACTGGAGGGCCTTTGATGCATAGGTCCAGGAGTGCTGGAACTTCACACACTGCATTGGTGCTGTGGATGGGAAGCATGTTGAGTTTTGTTCACTTTTTAAAGTAGTAGTAGTAGTTGTAGTAGTAGATGTTGGTGGTGATGGACCAGTGACAGCAGCATCCAGCAGACAGCAGTGATGGGAGCTATTCCCTGGACATCACCTCCCAACTGAGAAGAGTGGGAATACTTATAATTATTATGAATACTTACAATCTTGAAATATGTAACAAATGTTAAGACTGACATGTTCAGGCCGTGTGGCAGCTGGGTTTTTTGTGCTGATTTTCTGTTTTTGTATGCAGGTCCCAGGGCTGACCTGTGATTGGCTGCAGCAGGAGCTACTGGGGCATATGAAGAGCCACGATGGCGGATCCAGTGGCCGCTGAGCCGCCATTCCTCATCTTCCTCCCAACCAGCCACAGCTTATGTTCAGACTTGCCTTTTGAGCAGCAGGGGTGGACTGCCAGTTATGTTATATTCTTTTCTCCTGTTTATTTAGTTAAGGAGGTAAATGTTTGTCATTTGTTTTGCTTGTGAGTTTGGTTATGTGGTTTGTTTTTAGGTAGGATTGTTTTGTTTGTTATTTTGGTCTTGGTCACTTTTCTTTATTATATTATACAAAAAAATGAAAAACAAAAAGTCTGAACTGTTGGGGAGGTGTCGCAGTGTCACACTAATATTTTAAATAAGAAATATAAACTATGAACAATCTTGAAACATTGAACAAAAAATTAATAAAAATAAAAAACCAAAAACAACTAAACTGTTGGGGAAGAGTCACATGCTTCCTCCGCATCAACCACCAACTGGTGGACGTGGAGGCGCAGTCTCCTTTTAACTGCCTGCAGGAGACAGCGGGTAGATGGTTCTGGAAAGAAGCCTCATCCCCGTCCTGAGGAGCTGGTGGAGGTGGAGGCTGTTGTGGTGCTTGTGTTGTTTGACTGCCAACGGCTTCCAGCAGCCCCTTCTCAAAAGCACTGATGTCACTCTGCCTCTTGTGTGACCTCATCTCTGGTGGTGGTGGGAATGGAGATGCTACTGGCTGCTGGCTGCTCCAGTAACTGGGGGGCTCCACAGTTTCAGCTGCTCTGGACTGGGGTCCTCATCCTCCCTCCTGGCACTGCCCATCTATGGCCTCTTGCCCTGGGACAAGAAGGAAGGACGGTGCTGAGGAACATTCCCTGATGTCTCACAGTTGGTAATGAATGGTGTTAGAAACCCCATAACTGCTATGAAACACCAGAGGTGACTCCCCCAACCCATTCCTTCTCTGGTCCTGTTCTGGTTCCTCTCCTTTTTGAAACAGTCCCTCAAGAACCTCTAATGTTTCTTGCAGATCACCTCTGCTGGCAAAAACATTTGTGATAATTGAATTAACATGGATTCACGTCACTGCTCCCTGTAATGTAACTAAAGAAAAACAGTATTTTATTCATACTACTTCTTCTTCCTTCCTTTTTCCCTCAACAAGGCCTCCATGTTATTTGCATTACAAATACTTGTATTGTATTGTACATGTGTAATATAATGTAATTCATGCCAAAGTCTCCCATTTCTACCTCTGATGACCACAAACTTTGATCATACAGAACAGTTGTTGAACACTGCGATGATCATCATCTTCTCCATGGTCTGATGGAGCCCCGAACATTGAGGTCTGTAGAGACGGATGCAGATTCCGCATGTAAACCCTCTCTGTAACCAGGTAGCCTACTTTTAATCCATATCAAATGAAAGTCTTGGTGGTGTGTTTTGACTGTCCAACACTGTCAGTAGTAAACATTAGTCTACCTTCTGTTCGTTGTACTGATGCTACTCCCTCCAACTGTTCACGCTCCTAAACTCTATGAAGATGATCTGTTTGCTTCAGCTTTGATTTTCACCAAATATTCTAAGAGGAATAAATAAACTTGAACTTGAAATAGGGTCAGCGTTTGGTAGATTGTTGATGCTGAGAAAGATGTTATTCCCTAATGGTGGCTGTCTGAGCTCAAAGCATATGTTTTGGCCACAATTATATTCTTTTTTTTTTCCAGCCCAAACCAAATACTTTTTTTTAAACTTTAACTAACAGAGACGCAGGTTATAGCCCGGACTGGACGCCAGTCCATTCACACTCACACTCAATCCTACTAACAACAGTTAACCTAAACTGCATTTTTTTGAGAGTATCCAGAAAAAGCACTAAGTTCTGGGGAGGACAAATGTCCCACAGGAAGAGCCCCGCTGGGATTCACACCAGGAATCCTCTCGAGGTCAGGCAACATTTCGGACAGTAAAGCCTCGTATATAATCTTTTATACTGTCGTCTTTTTCTGATTCAGTCTTTCATGACCAAAGATCCTCTTCAACTACACTTTTCTCATATCATTTGCCTTGTCCTCCATTTTTGTCCTCTTTCCTTATTTCAAGTCGTCAGTGTCTTTTCATTCCACCTAAGAACCAGTGACATTTTTTTTTCATGTCTCTTCAGTGTGACGACCCCATTTGATTCTTCTTTCTTCACTCTTGTGGCTCATATTTTCCATTAATTTGACCTTTTCTACTTTGTTTGCTAATCCATCCTTCCCTCTCTTTCTCTTCAGTGATGGACCATCTGGCCTCCTCAAGGATTTTTGAATGGCTTCATTGCTGCGTTTGGTTCAGTGGCTGTCTCCTGGATATCCTGGATGTCCCCTTTCCATTAACAGATGGGGTGTTTCTACGCAGAGAAATTCCTTTGAAAAAAAAACAAAAAAACATAAAATCTAAGATATAAGGGACACTTTTTTTTTTTTTTACAGATTATAATGTAAGTGGGAAATGCAATGTTTATCTTGATCTTTAGTGTGTTTCAGGCTTAAAAATATGACACAGAAGCTTGTTGTGTATGTTAGGCTCATGAATGGAGACGTTTGGCAGAACCAGGGATGTCTTTTAGCTGTTACTCGTGTTCTTCTTTGCCTCGTTGAGGATTCCTTTGTTGGACAGATGGAAACAAATCAATTTATATTCCTTTCCAGCCATATGTTGATTGTATGCCTTTGTCTTTTATCTTTTTTTGTGAAGCATGGTTCGCATCGGCAGATGCCTCACATGTGCAGTACATTTTTATTCATTAAAGTAGCTCCAAAAAAAAAACACATAGTCAATTGTAACTGTTGAACTGTAGATGTATGCTTATTAATGAGCAAATAAAGAAAAAAATAACCACCAGCATATACTTCAATAGTTAGTGTCAAAAGTTGACAGACACTTAAAAGTTGGATATAATTTAATCTTGCAGAAGAGGTAAGTTTTTGTTGTGCATCAGTGATACTCCTTCATCACCAAACTAACATGCTTTATAAGTCCAAAAACCCTGAGTTTTTCAGAAAAGACTAAAATCACAGTGATTTGCAATTGATTGGCATTCATGACAGATAGATATATAAATTCCAGCAGTATCCACAGACTTAAGGCATTAGAGCATGCACTTAATAATAAGAAGATTGAAACGTAGTAAAAAAATAGTGATTTAAAAAGAAAATACAAAACATGAACACTGTTGTGACAAATTTTTATTTACCACAGAGCATCAGAGAGATGGGTCGAAATCACAGAGATCAATTAGGAAATCGACACACGGGGAGTGATGTCACTCCCTCTCAGTTCATTTCCTACTTGACTTGTGCGATGAAGCGACAATCGCTGGCCCTCCTCAAGCCAAGCGACTGTTCGTGCATGTGAAATTTCAACATGCGGGCTGGCGACGCAACAAAACAAAGTTGACAAATTTTCAACTTTTTCCATGGTCACATGGCACTAAACCAATCAGCAAGGGTTTCATTGACCGACCAATGAGCGGAGAGCATGCTACACGCTGCGGTAAACCACTTTCAACCAGCAACTGTGTTTGACTTTCCCATCATATGTGACATTTCACGCAGTGATTATCGAGATACACATAAAAAGGCAGCCGTGTGGGAAGTTGTTGGCTCTGGGGTGATGTTGTCTGGTAGGTTTTCTCCACTTTAAGATTAATGAAGTCTTATCTTAGCATGTATTTTATACAAACCGTATATAACGATCAATATTTACTATCACTACTAATATTTATAGTAATTTTACAGTGAAATAACATGTAAAAGTATAATGTACAAATATCTTTATTTCTTTTATACATCGTAAAAGGTAAAACAAAGAAAATAAACTTCATATATTGGTAAGGTACATTATACAACAATAGCTCGTGAAACTTACACACTTCTGTGAACAAATAACAACGACGTCATGAACCGATAATGTGGAGTCACTTCTCTGAACAGATTTTCAGTGTATTCACATACAACATAGCAATTTAAAATGGTGAAAAGTCCACAACACCATACCAGGGGGGAAAAAAAGTGTCTGAAACCCATCTATACTATTTGCTGCTGCCATGGCAACTCACCAGCTGAAGCAATCACAGTATTTGTTTTTGATTGAAGCCGCCACTTTGCTTGAGTTGTTTGAGCCAGTCTGGGTGATGGCCTCCAAACCAGCACCTCTCATGTTGTCAGTGGGTGGTGACTGTGAAATTCCGTTCTCTACATCTTCATTTTGCTGCATGTAATTCTGAAGAATGCATGTTGCCTTCACTACAGAATCGGCTTTTCTTGGGCAGATACCCAGAACTCGGCGATACATTCGCCACTGGTTAGAAAGGATGCCAGAGGCATTTTTATTGTCCTGGCGTGAGACAAGCGCACCTCTCCACTTTGTAACCATGTACCTGGATATAGCCTCATAATGTGCCATTGGAGTGGGAAAGCTTCATCTGCAACAAGTACATGTGGCATTGGTCCCAGGTCCTCTGCACCTTGTAGTATGGTGTCTTCAGGTATGCCCATGGTGCCCGCCCTCAATCGTTTCCCTAGATGAGGTGCTGGCAGAATGCCCCCATCACTGTTCCTCCCATATCCTCCCACATCAGTGACGTAAACATGTAGTCAGCATCAACTATAGCTAAGTGGACAATAGAATGGGAACCTTTGTAGTTTAAATATTTGGAGCCAGAGGACGGAGGAGTTTGCAGTACAACGTGTATCCCATCTAGGGCACCATTGCAGTTTGGAAAATCTTGTTTTAAAACCCTCTGCAATGGCTTTCCAGTTATCTGTTGTTGGCTCTGGCATGTACTCAGGTTGCAACACATCCCAAATGGCCTGTGAGACTTCACCCACAATCTTTCCAGTTGTTCAATTCAATTCAATTCAATTTATTTATATAGCGCCTATTTACGACAAGTCATCTCTAGGCGCTTGAGAAAC
>JBAMYA010042852.1:0-13964 GCA_037176975.1 Arrhamphus sclerolepis
GCCCCTGTGGAGGCTCGAACCAGGAACCTTCTTGCTGTGAGGCAACAGTGCTGACCACTAAGCCACCGTGCTGCCTTATCCATTTCAATCCATTTCAATTCAATTTTATTAATATATTGTCTTTTATAATATACTGTCTCTCTGTGTCTCTGAGAAGCTCAGAGCATGATCCCCGAGCACATGGCAAAGTCTAAAAGTGGCAAGAAAAAACTCCCTGTTGGGAAGAAACCTTGAACAGAACCTGGCTCAGTTATCAGGGGGACCCTCCTGCTGATAGTCAACAAGGTAAAAGAAGACATGAGGAGGGAAACAGGACAGTGATGATGAAGGACAGAGAGAGGAGAGGTACAAAAATATACAAGTATCTGGTATAAAAATGTATTAATATGTGGTGGTCAGACGGTCAGACTGCGGGGTGTCCACGCCAGTGGGCATCCCACAGTAGCATTGAGTCGACAGGTGCAGGGAAATGCCAGGATGGTCAGAAAATGAAAGCTTTGGGAGGCGAGGGAGAGCTCAACATCACCACAACAGCATCTAAAAAAGGAGAAGAGAGCGAGACTACAGAAGATAGAAAATACGAATTCTGTTAAATGACGCAGGACAATCTGAGACTGAGGTAAGACAGACAAGATGAAGATGCTCATTGTACAATAAGATTCCCCCAGCAGCCTAGGCCTATAGCAGCATAACTAGGAGGTGATGTAAGAGAGTAAAGGCAAACAAAGGTTTTCAGCATAACCTTAAATGTAGTCTGCCTCCGGGACCAAAGTTTGGAGTTGATTCCATAATAGAGCAGCCTGATAGCTAAAGGCTCTGCCACCCTTTCTAGACCAACAGACTCTTGAAACAGCAAGTAAACCTGCATTCAGGGAGCAGAGTGTTCTCCTATGGAACATATGGAAATTTACTCAACCTTAATTGACCCTAATTAACCCAAATTGACTTAAACCCTTCAGATTGTTGCCTAAACAACCACAGATGGAAACATCTGCACAAATGGATGGAAGGACAGACGGAAGGATGGATGGATGGATGGATGATTGGATTAAGGCTCCATCCTCAGATTGTTGTCCATATAATCAAAAATCAATCAGTTATCAATCAAAATTCAACAGATTTCCTGTTTTCAGTTATATCTACTGTAGCTGAACTATTGAATGCAGAAATATTCTGTTCTGTTTTCTACAGCAGAGTTTCCTCTCTTTTGTCAAATACATATTGATGTAATCAGCAGTGTAGCCTGATCTTTAGTTCCTGTCATGAACGTCTCAGAGTCCTCTTCAGTCAGCAGTCATTTACTCTTCACTATGTTCTTTCCATCCTGGATCTCATTTCATATCACTTATACCACACCAAGGATGGAGAAACGGGTTTGCTGAGTGCCAAACAAATGCCCATGTTTTTGTGCCTCTGAAAGGTTCTCTGAGCAGATGACGAAAGGAAATCAGTTTCCTGTCTGGAGTCATCAGATCCAATCAACTTTAACTGCAGGTAAAAGTGAAATAAATGACTGCTCCTGTCTTAGCTGTGGATCTGATGACCCCAACATCCAGCTGATGCTGTGATTCATCCCGATCTTTCAGATCAGTGACGTTTATACTCATGAGGTGTCAGTCATGTGACTTCTGCCACTTCAGCAACCTCGCAGCAGACAACTGATTTCTGAAAAATTAATGTAAGACACAATCTCACATAGACAACAAGAGAGTTAAAGTCCTGGACTAAAAACGGACTAAAGATGTCTCAAAGACTAAAGGTCGAGTGAGGTCACTTTTTAATTCACTACAAACATGTTCCTTTATGAATGAAAGGACAACAACAACGCTGTTGTTTATGGTCATTAATGGAACAACTTCTGTGGAACAACTCCAAAGCATCACCCTCCACTGCCGTGCCTCACAGTAGGCATGAAAAGTCTGGTTTCCTGGTTAGTCTCATCTTTGTTCCAGACGTCTGCTGGTTTGCTCAGATTCAGTTCTGTGAAACTCAGTTGTGTTTCCATGTTCTTCCAAACTAAAGCTGTTTTCAGAGACAGATTTCTACAGAAGAAGGAAGAGCATGATACTTGGCAAAACTTTATTAATTCTGAATTAACGCTTGCCAACTTTCAGATTCATTTGTGCTAAAGGGAACATTTAAGAACATCTAACACCTATCTGGCTGCTCCTGTTTTCTTCTCTATAGTCCTGATACTAGGTCCAAACTGCTCATCAAGGTAAATAGTTGCCCCTGGACTCTTGTGTAGCCTCTGCTCTTTCAAAAATTTTATTTACTGGGTTGCTAAGATAAATCAGAGTGTCATCAGCATATAAATGGAAGCTAAGATTGTGGTGGTGGAAGATGTGACCAATGTGGGGAGCATGCAGATGATGGAGAGAAGGTGTCCAACAACAGAGCCTTGAGAAACATCATAAAAAGAGCATTTCTGTAATTTGATTTAAAGAATAAGCCAAACTTTGGCCCAAATAAAAGCTAACTAGATCTTGACATTTGTAGAAAATTGCTGAAAAATGCATTTTGAGCTCATCTGGGATCCTTTGGAACTTCTGGCTCTCTTATAGAACTCATGAGTGTTTTGTGGCGTAGATGTGGTCCAAATGTCACAGGTGTGGCTCTGATGTGGGCTCAGAAAGCTGCAGGGCTATTAGGTCCATCTGTGTTTGGACTTTAGGGGACCGCTCTGCAGGTGGAAGCAGGAAGATGTTTCTGGAAGCTCTGTCAAAACTTTATTTACTGCTTCAATCGTGTACCAATAAAGACAACTCTGAACCTTTGAAAGGAAAAGCAGAATGTGTGTTGAACATGCTGAGTGACGCCTGGAGCTCTGAGGTAGAGCTCTGGTTTTGCTGTATTTGTGTCTCACTCTTCCAGGAGAAATTCTCAAATAAAACTGCTTTTCTCTTGTTTCTCCTGTTCCCCAAAATATCAAGTTTAAAACAACAGAAGTCAGGATATAAAGCACAACTGCAAAGGAAACAGCAGGCTGATGCTGGAACTTGTAGTTAAGGACTTGTTTCAGATTACTTGGATCTAACAAATTTAGCAATTTTCAAACAGTGAAAGAAATCTGTTGCCACAGAAACAAGTTCCAATTTACAGGAAGTGTCAGACTCTCAGAACGTTTCTACATTTTCTTCATACTTCTTCATAATCTCCATATAAACTCAGTTCTTCCTCTACAGCCAGAATAAGAACAGGATTCAATTGATTGAAACTATAAAAAGAAGGAAATATTCATCAGTATTCAGACACTATGCTGTGATGCTTGTATCTGCATCACTAAGATGCTTCTATGCTGGAAAGAGTTCACCTTTGCCTGATTTATTTTATTGATCCCAATTAATTGTCCAAGAGTTCCCAGTCGATGCTTTAATTCAAAGTGAAAGAAGAAATGTGTCATAGTCTTAGTCTGGAAGATCAGTTTCTGACTTATCTTTAAGTTTCATTCTGAGTTTACAAGCAGTTTGACTCCTGCTAGAAAGACAACAGCTGATGAGGATTCGTCTTATTGAGTCACATACTTGGTGTTTGCAGAATCCAGCGAGCCACTGAACATCTATCAGTCCCTCAGACAGACACCTTTGTGGAGGAGTCCACCCTCAAACCTGTGTGAAGAACCTCCAGGAGGAGCTGAGACACTAAGGCTAGCCCTCCAGCATCCATGCAGCTCAGGCTTTCAGCATCAGTCCAGGTCTGTGCTACCGGCTACTTGAAAAGCCATGCCAACGTCTGCACCGATGCTGCACCTCAGTGGCCCATATCAAAGTCCTCATCTCCTCTGTCACAACCCACAGGTGCTCATTGCTGTTGCAGCTTCTCTTTAGCACACCAAAGGTATTCAGTATCAGTTGTGAAAGTAGCTCTGTATCATTGTGTGGACAAAGTTTTCTGTAATTCAGTTCCATTCAGTTTTATTTACATAGTGTCTGTTACAATGCGCGTTGTCTCGAGATGCCTCTCAGAAACCCAGAGCATGACCTTGATAAGACCTGGATTACTGAGAGGACCCTCATCACGTTTTGGGCTCAGCATCTTGTTACAATATTAACCAGTTATTACATTTTGGGTTCTATTACATTTATTTTAATAACATTTCAGGTTGTTGTTACATTTTGGATTGTTGTTACATATCTGGTTCTATCGGGTGTATCAAAAAGGAAAGTTTTCAGCCTAACCTTAAATGTAGAGAGGGAGTCGTCATCCTGGGCCAAAGCTGGAAGTTGATTCCATAACAGAGGAGTCTGATAACTAAAAGCTCTTCCACCATTTCTAGACCTACAGACTCTTGGAACAGCAAGTAAACCTGCATTCAGGGAGCAAAGTTTTCTACTAGGACAGTAAGGAACTATGAGATTTTTCAGGTATGTCAGAGCTTTATCATTCAAAGCTTTCTATGTAAGAAGTAATATTTTAATACAGCAATATTTTGAATTAAATTCTAAATTTAACAGGGAGCCAATGTAATGAAGCTAGAACTGGTGAGATGTGCTCTCTATACCCAGTTCTCATTAGTACTGGTGTTCCAGCATTCTGGACCAGTTGAAAGTTTTTAACAAGGCTGTTTGTACAACAAAAAAATAATGAATTATAATAATCCTGCCTAGAGGTAACAAAGGGATGGATTCATTTCTCTGCATCCTCTTGAGTCAGAATGTTTCTAATTTTCCTATTACGCAAATGAAAGAAAGCAGACTTTGTGACCTGTTTCACATGAGAGTTAAAAGGCAAATCTTTATCAAAAATGACACTGAGGTTCCTCACACTTGTGCTGGAGGCAAAGGTAATGTGATCTAAAAGAATTGTACAGCTCAAGAGTGCCTCCTGGAGGTGCTCGGGACCAATTACAACAACATCAGTTTTATCTGAACAGTCCAGTTTCTTCAAAATCATGCTGGATTCCTCTTGGAAATCATACAACAAGGTGTTATGAAGTAGTTTTAAATTATTTTTCTGGAATTCCATTACTTTGGTAAATGCCTAAAAATCTAATTTTCGCTGTCTGAAACATCTAAGTTTGCAGTTTTCAGCAGTAAGCTGAATAACAGTTTGCTTTCTTCAAAATCATTCTAGATTCTTTGAGGAAATCACATATCAAGGCGTTAGAAAGCAATTTTAAATGATTTTTCTGGGATTTCATCACTTTGTAAAAATTCTAAAAATCAAGTTTTAAGGGTCTGAAATGGTCGTATTTCAAGGCTCTGTTCTGTAACAGAGGAGGAGCCCTGAACTTGGAGCACATAGCGGATGCTGAGTCTGTGGCATGTTACTAAGGTGAAGTCTGTAGTATGGAGCGGAGGCAGAATCTGGGGCACATAATGGAGGCAGAGCCTTGAACGTGAAGCCTGTAACAAAGGCGGCGCCTGTGACATCTTATGGAGACGGTGCCTGTGTTCTGTAACAAAGGTGGAGGCTATGTTGTAGAAGGGAGGCAGAGTTTGTGTTCTGGAATGGAGGAGGAGCCTTGAACGTTGAACTCACGATTAAAGCGGAGCCTGGAGCATGTTACGAAGACAGGAACCTACAAAGACCTTGAACCTGGAGCATGTAATGAAGTTCAAGCCTGTGATGGCGGTCCCAGCAGCACATGAAACAAAAGCATGATTTTGTTTTAATATTAATTAGACTATTTATAATTTAATCACCTTGTACTCTTGACTTGGATTAGTTTAACGAGTGCTCACATTTAGTCCTTTTGTCTATTTTACTTTGAAGGGAGTTTTGGGGAATTAATTTGTTGTTTGTTTGTGTGTTTGTTTTTATTTATGAACACATGCTGTGATGGCTGCATCCTGACCCATTAGTGAACCACACCTGCTTCCCGTCAAGATCTGGGGCCTGTACTACGAAGCGGGGTTAACTTACCCAGATGTAACCCGGAGTTAACCTGCAAACCCGAGGTGACAAAACCACGCCATCTCGGTACTACGAAGGTGGTTATGAAGTTGATTTGTTGAACTTGTGTAAACCTACGTGGAGTTTGTGCGTTTTCACCGTGCATGTTGCAGTGCACGTTACTGTTTTCAGTGATGGCGCGATCACCTTATTTTACCGAAGAAGCTGCATTATCATAATGCAGAGCTTTGAGGAACTGAAATTAACTAACTGACCAGGTTTGAGATGTGGAGTAAATTACCATGGCAGCATACCTTGATCTAAACCTATCCACCTTTCGTAGTACGAGTTAGTCAGGAAGTTACTCCTCACATGGTCAAGTTACTCTCTAAGTTACCCCGCTACGCTGGTTAAACCCGCTTCGTGGTACAGGCCCCTGAACTGCGTTGTATCTGTTGGGATCCACACTGGCCAGATCGTACTGTCGGGCTCAACATGGCCCAGACTCACAGGCACACTGGGCTTAAATACACACAAACGAATCAAAGTCAACAACAGCATGTGTGCTCACAAGATGGAGGGAGATCAAAGACAGGAAGAAGGAGGGTGGAGTCAGAGCACATGTCTGACCAAACAAAAACAGAGAGCACATGACAGCCACCTACACATCAGAATGTAAACAAAAGCACATATTACAGGGAAAACAAACACCTAAACAGCAGAAATATAACACTACCTACCTATCTGAGGTGCTCTTATTACACTCCAATCACATTATTGAGCTGTTGCCAGGTAACCAAAATTAGATGCAATATGTTCTTTCAGGTGTTTCTTTTTAGGATTACTTGCATTTCCAGTATTTTGTAGCTCATGACACAACTTCTTTGAGTTGTTCAATGAGATATTTAATGAGGATACTGAAAGTAGGAAGAGCTCTGTCCAGTAAATGAGCTGCAGCTTCAGTTAATTTCCTACAATATGAGAAAATCATGAATAAAACCCTTGTTTTGTTTTTTAAGAGCAATTCAAAAGTTCCTCACATTTGATAAACTACATTTATTTATTTTATTTTGTAGAAAAAACACTGAGTCACCTACATCTAGCATGAATAGATGACAATAATATAAATGAATTATTCTGGTCAACCTACAACACTGGCATTCGTACAAACACAATCACAATTTGGTAAAATATCATGCAATATGGGGCAGGATGGGAAGAACTGCATCAAAATCTGAGGGCCAAATGTACAAACTAAAGACAGCAGCAGTTACAACATGCATGTGGTTCAGACATCATGGAGATGTTCAGGTTCATCAGAGGCTGGAGGAAATCTTTATCAAGGGTTACAGACGTTCTCTCTTTGTAATCAAGAGCATGAACCCAGCTGCTCATTCCTGAGGGACTGGGACAGAGGAGGATGTTTACCAGGTTGTCCATGTGGACACAGAGACGGACACAAAGAGGAGGATGTTTTCTCTGCAGCAGGTTCATATATGACCCAAGCTCTCAAAGAGTTTCCTGCCTAGAAATAGCCAACAAGAAATCAATAAGAAATAAATGGGTTATAAATAAAAATGCAGGAGTTGTCAGAATATAAGGAGGTTTTCATTCTGATCCAGCTAAAGCCCCATAATGGCTGTTAACGTTCCATGATGGTCACAGATGTGTGTCACTCTGTGAGTGTTTTCCAGTAATGCAGCAGCGCAATAAGCATTAATACCAGTTAGAAACAACGGTCTTAATAGACTGAAATCAGACACTGAGAAAATCCATTTGATGGGACTCAGCTTCTGGGAAACATCTTTAAGGCTCACGTAATTAGACAAAAATGGAAGTGAGGAAAGTTAAAAGCATCATTAAGGCCAAAACGATAACTTCTTCTGTTTGCAGTAATTTAAGCTTGCTTGTGTTACTATTAAATTATACGCTATTATTATATCACATGCAACAGAAGAAGACAGAGTTTGAGCCCTAATTTTTAACTGTTTTATCATTCTTTATGAGGAGGCGTAGCGTGAGGGGAAAGAAACTTATTTTCTTTGTTCTGTAACGTATGTTTGGGCGTGTGAAGAGACTAAAGCTTAAAAAAATGCAGAACACAACCATGTCACATTATTGTAGTCAACTTTATTATGAAAACATCTCATTAACATGCATTCTGGGGCATTTGAAGTTGCTAATTTAGTGCATAATAAATAAATTGAAAAAATATTCATCTGAACAGACCTAAAAAAAAAAAAGCTAAAACTCATTATGTCGTGTGTTATTTCATGTGAATCACTGTTTGACAAGTTTCACGGATTTTTGCCAAAGAACGAATAACATTTAAAGCAGAAATATACAGTTTTTTTTTGTTGGTTTTTTTTTTTTTGGTTCTGGTTTTGTTCAGTTGGTGAAAACCCAGCTTGCAACACAGCAATGTAGTTAGCTATTTATGTAAATAAACATTCATCGTCTGAAGCTTTTGTTCCATGCATCAAAGTGCTTTGCACAACTCACAATAATACTTGGAATAAACAAACAGCTGCTTTATTACAGATGGGATGCCAACCGACAAAGAATGGAACTAAATTTACTTGACCGTCCGGCACAATGTAGGTTATTCAGTGAAGATCTGAAATCTTTTCCATCTTCGTGCAAAGAAAGAATATTTAACAGTAAACTGAAAGTATTGACATCACTACTTAAAGATTCCAATTTTTTTTTTCGTTTTTGTCATAAACAGTAACACACCCACACCTCATCACACAGCAACAACAAACATCCCTGATGTGACGGAAGTGAGGAATGTTCTTTCAGGAGGAACCAAATGCTTCATAATATTGTTGCTGTAAGAGTTGAAATCTCGATTACACGCACTTGGGGAAAGGTCGACAGAGGTCGCCCGCAAACTGTTATGATCATTACTAGAATACATGACATTAGTTAAAAACAATCCATCATGTTTTCTTAGAGGAAGAAAAATAGTTTTGGATGGGGATGAAAGATTTTCGTTAATACCAGGCCAAAAAAAAAATAAAAGATTCATTAACATTAATCAGTGCTACAAGCTGAGTATTTCTATTTCAGTGGAAACATCTGGGGCCAGATGCATGAATCACTTTCCCAGCTAGCTCTAAACGACTTGTGAACATTATGTTTTTGGCACATTTATGCTGCAGCAGGCACACGTGGTTTGTTTTCCAGCCTTATTGAGGTTCTATGATCATATAGGAGCAGTTGTTATTTTCCTCAGCTGTTCTGGACCATCACGCCTTCTTACAAACTACCACAGTTACACCTAATACAAGATCGGTATTATTAAATGTAAAATAATAATAATGGTGATTTAGTTGATAACTATATACAGAAAGTGCAAAATGAAAAAAAAAAAGGTTATACATGTTGTCTCTGGCGTTTTTACACCACCGGTTAAAAGTTTTAGAACACCACAATTCCTCCAGTTTTTTATCAATTTTTCAAAACTTCAGTAATTTGTTCTACGCTTTCCCTTCAGAGTACAATGAAACATTAAACTGCATAATTTTCAAACAAAAAAATGTGGAAGAAATCAGGATGTAATCAAACTTTTGACCGTAGTGTGCTTCTATGCGTTATTGTTTGCATCACTCTGTAATTCCACCACCAACCACTAGACGGCAGTGTGGGCTCTTTTTCTGCAGATCTGCAGCTCGACTCTCCTTTGGTTTACTTCGTATATGTAGCTCTGACACAACAACGGAGCAAAATAAAGTACATTTAATGTGAGGTGGCGCTTGTAAATGTCAGTAGACGTGAAAATATCTGCTCTGACGCACAGAAAATTCCCATTTCATCCTGATGTAGCCCTTTAAGACTGACTGATACTGTACCTGTTCACACATTAGTGTTTGGCTACATGTTATCAAGTCTATTCAGGATGCTGATGTAGACATGACCTCCAACTCATATATTTGCTGTCAGATTAATGAAAAGCAGAACATGTTAATCAGTTATGGTTAGCCTTGGATGGAATGACCTTTTGTCTTGACAAGCACTGATGCAGAAAAGGTGGCGGATTTCTGTGTGTTAAAGCACATTGGATAGTAGATTTCTAAAGTTCACAGAGTCCATAGAGAAAAAAGAGCGGTGACCTCTGGGAGAGCTCACTGCTTCTTGTTTGGTAGGACACCCTGTCCTTTCTCCAGCTTCATCCCTCCGACTGCAGAGTCCATCTGGGTCTCTGAGGGCCGCAGGAATGCTGACCTTTGCTCTTTTTCATCCTGGTTCTCCTCCTCCGTGCTTTCCAATTAGTTTCCAATAAAAACATGCGCCCTTTAATCCCTGATGAATTTGTTTCTTGTCTGATATGATTGCAGCTGAGAGGGCAGCATCAGCTACAAAAAGAGCAAGTGCACTACAATGATCTTATCCCATCTTTTGTAAAATGGTTCAACAAATAACAGCTGGGCCCTTAACACTTCATCTTCTGTGTGAAGCACCACTGATTAGATGCCTGCAAATTCAGAAGAGAGAAATACAGCCATGTTTGACGAATTTAAAAGATTTGCTTCTCCACTTTTGAATCACTGAAGGCGGGTTTGTCATCCTTTTCCGTCTTCTTCATACTTGATCCAGAGCTGTTATGGCAGGGGTGGTCACATTTCAAACAAAACATTCCTTTAATGAAGCATTCATTTACTCAGGACTCCTCAGATGAAAGGAGGAAACTAAAGGAATTCCAATTAAACTCATTCACGCGTCTCTTATGGTTTGGGTGTAGATGTCTCTCAAAGTGCATTTACTGCAAAGTGTAGAGAGACTGACAGGTTAACGGTAAATGTAATGTCCTCGGGCACAGATAGTTTATAATGCCAAGGAGGTATAAACAAAAAGGACTCCTGGGTTTTACTTCCATTTGGAAATGTTTTAAAATTCCTTTTAGAT
Source organism: Arrhamphus sclerolepis (assembly GCA_037176975.1). Classification (NCBI taxonomy): domain Eukaryota; kingdom Metazoa; phylum Chordata; class Actinopteri; order Beloniformes; family Hemiramphidae; genus Arrhamphus; species Arrhamphus sclerolepis. The sequence goes on from JBAMYA010042852.1 coordinate 10,744, forward strand.
CATAAGATTCCTATCAGCAGAGAAACACAGCTGTAACTATTTGTTTTCTGCAGTTATATTTCTTTGTAATTCGTCCTTATTGGAGCGCGATTCCAACTTTTTGTTTCCTTTTGTCTTTTATGCTTGAATCCTGCGGTTCAAGAGGGAACGCGGAATCCCCAGAATAGTCCGACACAGTCCCAGGTGAAATGTGAAATGAAAACACACACATTCGGGTTTAAAGGAATTATTTGTCGGCCACCAATGACGTGGGAAAGAGCTCACAGTGAAAACAAGTTTGAAACTGATCCCAGTCTGTGGGGATGAATTTATTTAACATACAATTGTGACTAGAAGTTCAAAAGATATAGCCATAATCATGATAACATTGGTGACAACGTTTAGAAGTATCACATCAGGTAAAATGATATATAGCAGCAAATGTATGTATAATTAGGGGGCGTGGTCTTTTGATTGATAGCTGGCATAGCCAATAACCAGAATTAACCTTCTGAAGTCAGGTGTATAATTGGCATTTTTGGAAATTTCTTTCATATTTCACCAGTTTTCATGCAATTTTTTACATTTTTTTTAAATCCATAAACATGTTTAACAATGCATTTTTACAGTCTAGAATGCAAATATGAATTGTACATTTCAAAAACAAATAGCAAATAAAGTTATAGGTGTGTCACATTTGCTACAAGAATTTCTGCCACCTCCACACAAAAAAAAAAGTTGAAAAATAGTATAATAATGTATAGATGTTATTTAGAAAAGAATGCCTTAAAGGCAAGAAAATAAATAAATAAATAAATAAATGAATAGTCAGACTAGCAACACCACAATCTATTAAAAGCCATTCTAATTCTCAAAGCAGCCACCGTAAAACCACAATCACAAAACTGTATCTTGACTTTGGCACATCTAAAATATGTTGGTAAGATGAGCTTAGTGACCTTTTATCTTCATGGAATTTTAGAATATTGGCCAGATAAGCTGGGCTGCAGCCACTGAGATTTTAATCTTTGTTTTTAAGGCTCTGAAAGTCACGTTTTAAAATGGAGAGAGTGAAGAATGGGACTGATATGATGTGGCCTTGTTGAGGGCGTCTGACAGAAGTTTGGTTGAGGCCAACAAATCGTACTTTACCATAACGGAGCCTAAAGGCTAATATAGCCAGAAGACAAAACTGGAGAAAGCTTGACCTTACAACTGTATACGGCTACTGATGAAAAAAATGACTCAAAGTACAAAGCCATAGTCTCAAAGTTCAAGAGATTATTAACATTATGGATGGAAAACCAGAAAGATAATTCATTCCTTCAGGATAACATCAGCTTGATATCGTTGATACAAGTAAACAGAGATTTCTGTGCATCACTTTTCTTTGGATTCAAAGACAGACACATACGCAGGGTCCAAGCTGGCACAGATTGACACATCCAATTTTCAAAATAAAACTAGATGAGTTGGCTCTGGCTCTGACTCACGCGTTAATCTAATATTGACCCGTGAAGGCCATGGGAAACATTTTTCAATTATTCAGAAGAGGTTTTAACCATATACAAGGAGAAGTTCATTTTAGAAGTCGAAAAACACGTTTTATTTGACAACATCCACCCTTTTTAACAGCAGAAAGGACTAGCGAAGGTAAGAAATACGTCAAAAAGTCTCATATTGCATAATTTTTGATCCTTATTCATTCTGATCTTGCACCACAGTCAGGTTGTTTTAAAAGCGCCTTAGGGTGTGCAGCCTAAATCTTGTATTTCCCTGTGTGCTGTGGTGAGCACCGTGTTTGGCCTCCTTCTCCCACTGCTCCCAGCTAAAGTTTTGTTTATCGTAGCTTGGTTTTATGTATCCATTCATGATCACAGAGTGCACCGACAGTCAACCAATCAGAGAGCATTTCAGAGTAGTTAGTATAGTTTTATTATCACTGTGATGACGAGGCATTAAATGAACTTGAATTGGATTGGAATTGATTATAAGTAAGTAAGTGTTTTTATTTTATTATTGTACTGGTTTTGTATCAATTTTGCTCATTAACATGCAATCTTATATGCAAGACTGAATGCACATAAAACCTTGATTGCTCTTTGATGAGACAGTCGGTAGAAAGGACAATAAGTTTATTTTTCTGTCCAACAAACTGACCTGTTCGTTATTCGAACCAACAGTCACAAAGAGACACAGCGAGGCTTTTGTTTACCACGCAGACGTGTCAATTATCAATGACAAACTAGAGTTTTTAGCTCCTTTCATACCTCAAATGTACGATGCTATTCAGTAACCCGTAGTAGTAGTTATTAAGAATAAGCCGAACCATGTGTTTTTCATTACTAACCCTAATTGTGTATTTACTTTGTGTTCTCAATCCTTAAATCCGGGACTGAAATTAACGCCAGGAGCATGTTAGTCAGGAACAAATAAAGACTCGGTCCAGGTCAGACGAGGAGCAACGATTGTGAAAAGAAAAGATACTTAACTGTTACTGTCATGGACATGCCTGAGACCAAAAAAAATTACAATTTTATCGGAACATTTAATGAAATAATTGAGATTTTTGGGGGCAGTGTTGACATTTTTCTGTTTTGTTTTTATCTTTTCTACATTTTACTGGCAGTCTTTATTATTCTAAGTCTGCAGACAGACAGGAAAGCAGGAGGGGGGTTAAAGACACACAAGCAAAGGGTCTCAGGCCCGGACTTGAACCCAGACTGGCGTATTTTCATCCTCCAGTGGTGGATGTCATGCACATCACCCTGATTAGTGATTCTGAAGTGTCTCTGAATCCTGGTGTGCAAAGTCATTCTTATTTTTATTTTTTTGTCTCATTGTCTGTAAACTTCCTCAAACTTTGAAAATAAATAAATCATGCAAAATAGAAGTAAATGATATCGCTACATTACTAGAAATGGCTTATTCATCAAAATATAATGTAAAAGTATGATTCGACATGAATAGTCAATTATCTAGACGCCAAAGACAATGTTTTATTTCAGTAAATGTATCTTATATTTGAACATTTAGTCTAAAGCTGCAGATGTAGTTAATCTGTGAAAATAAAAAATACTTTTGATCAACAAAATTGCTCAAACAGTGGAATAACATTTAAAAAAAATGTTCCACTGATACGGCTTCTTTAAAAATTATTACAGAGTAATATTTTCTGAAAGAATGCATAATAATAATGAAAAGAAAACTCATTTTGAGATCAAAAATGACTTTTAGAAAAG
>JBAMYA010042853.1:0-13963 GCA_037176975.1 Arrhamphus sclerolepis
TGTTATAGTTCAAGTTTACAAGCATCGGCCCACTACTTTCTACCACAGCTCAATATCTGGATGGATTTTATTCATTGTGAACTTCCCGTTGGGATGATTAAAGTATCTATCCGTCTTCAGGCCACTAACTTGGAATATGGATGATTTAACAGTGGCCAAGGCTTCAAGCTTTATTCCAACCTGACGTTATATTCGAAGGACCAACTTACCGGACGCAATGGTGTTTTATTTTTAACCTCCTCCCACGGCCTTGACACCCAGAGGGATTGCATCTGGGAAAGATGGCTTAATGACTAATTGTCATACATTCTATTCATTAGTACAACACATTGATTTTATGGGATTTACAGCTGTGATCAGTATCAGATATATGTGTAACTTATGCATTTAGCTACCTTCTATGCGTTGCCAGGTATTTTGTTTCTTTGGCAATGGCAGCAGTGTTAGATTTCTCGTGTAGGTTGTCTTTTTCTTCATATTTTAACAGTATGAGTCGCTGTTCCTCGGCTGTGAAGTGCGGCGCTCCCTCTTTCCCTCCTATGATGCTCATGATTGTGATTGGTCTGCTACTTCTGAACCTGCCCTTTAAATGTGTGCGTTCATGGGTCTTGATAAGGTAACCCTGTCGCCGTGTGAGTGATACCTCGCCATGAATGGAAAAGGTCTAACTTCCACATGCTTTGTCCAATCTGAATCAAAATTGATATGATTAATGAGGATTTTGCTTTATGACAATCTTGGATGCACTTTGTAGAGCCTCCTGCTCATTATGTAGATCAGTGCTTCAGCAGGTCAACATTCTGAAACTGCATCCAAAAGCAGAAAATCCTGACTTTAAATAACTAGTGCGCATCTAAAACAATGGCATAACAGTCCCTGTTACTGTTGAGTGCAGGCATGTGACCTTTTTTTTTCTCTCTCCGTAAAATGTACTTTCTATGTATCTTTGCCCTGTGTGAACTTCATAGTCTGTTACATAATGAGGCTCCATACAGTCTCATTCTTGTGTTATCCAGTCGATTGTTTAGGCATCTGGGCACAAACGGTATAGAGAGAAAATGTTTCCAGCCCCTTATTGGCGTGGGAAGGCGGTGGCACCTGGGGATGATGGAGATGGGCGTGAGGGCCCGCTCAGCGCTGCAGGTTTGTGCTGGAGTTTAGTTCCTGTGCTGAAGCAGAATGAAACTAAACATCTGAGCGTCTCTCTTGGGGGTAAATTCACCGTCTCTGATCAGCCGCCACAGCTCAGTCAGCTGAGAGAGAAACTGACATTAACGAACACAAACCGCCCAGATGTGATTGCTGAAGTGAAGCCTCATATGATCTCCAACTGAACGTTTCTTACAGTACAGGGATTGTGAATCTGACCCCTTCAGTCCAATGGAAACTTCTATACAAAGGGGTCTTTGTGGCCACTGTGGAAACAGGAAACAATCCACTGAACACGTACCATCCACCGTTTCCCTCGCAGGGTTGATGTCAGATCTGTAGCTCTCCGTAAAGAACGTCTGACGTTAGCACAGATCAGAGACAATGAGGCGTTCTGACCTATTCACTGCTGAACTCTGTCTTCACAACCACTTCATGTGTACTTGTGGAGATTCTGAACATACCGTCACACTGATGCAGCGGCAGGATGCTCCAGCAGATGTATGAATGTGAAAATGATGCAGAATACTGAATTCAAAGTTGAAACAAGTCTTCCTATGGATGAGGAAGGCTTGTTGTGTGCTGGAACTGGAGACAAACATGCTGGAGTCACTGCAGACCATCTACAGTGACTCACATACAAAGTGTCTTCAGTCAGAACTTTCCTCTGATATACTGTAATACTGACGATACAGGAAATCAGGGCGACAGCTAGTTACATGGTCATGTGTGTCAGGGGTCCGTTTCAGAAAGCAGGTTACGTTGAAACTTTGAGTTATGTTGAACCTGAACTCAGGGAAACTGAGGTTTCCATTTCACAAAGCGAGGTAACTTAAACCCAAGCAACAGGGTTCAAAAACCCAGATAACTCATACTTGGAGTCTGTTACCATGGTAACAGACTCTGTGACCTAAACGTGGTCGAGGACAGGTGCACTTCAAGATACCCCGAGTTTCTCTCCGTCTCCTCCCCTTCATGAAGCTGAAATGGGTTTGATTTCATTAGACAATCGATTATATGACGCTAATTTTGGTGATGTCTGAACAATGACAATATCACATTTGTGTCAGGAAAGTATGTTGATGATCTAAATAAATAGTACACTGCTGTCAAGCCAGCTGTCTCTTGTATTTGTGATACCCTGATTCATTTTTTTTAAGAGCGTCTAACTTGTATCTGACGATGCCAAAGCTGGTTCAAGCATCCACTGTTTACTGTCCAGACTGCAACACCTCACCTCTGTCGTCATCATGTTAACCCCTCTGAGAAATGCTCTGCAAGGATAGACTGATCTGATTGGCTCCCCAAGACTTCTGGGTATTTCTAACAAGGGCAGCTCAACAAACCTGCTGAGCAAATTCAGATTTGCTAGTGGTACATCTAGACTTCTAGGCTAACGTGACCACAATAAAAGCTCTCATTCAATGAAGAGGGGTAGAAGGATTGCTTCTGTTTACTGGCGTTGCCATGGTGAATCACGGTATCAGAGCTCCGTTGATGATGACTTTTTTTAGTCATGGTAACTCAGGGTCAACCTACCCAGAGTTGATTAAAACAATTCTGAACACCAAAAAAAACTTTAGGAAGTGCTTAAAGAACGCAGCAGAGAATCTGAGGTGTTCATTTGGTCTTCAAACTCCACAGCAATCTGATGGGATCTGGGGGAAGCAATCTCTATCACAACTCCCATCTGGTAGTATCCCAGTACCAGACAGTCCAGAACACCCTCAGAGACCCTGACTGGTCAGAGCTCTTTTGAGAGCACAAGTGAGACCGACTCATTTTCAAGCAGGTAGTTATAATTTTATTATTGATATGTGTAATCTAGTTACATTGGAGGAAAAAAAAAAACATTATTATATCAGGCTGTAAACGTGGACATTTTAACATGGCAGTCGATGGAGACCGACTCGCTGTTGGAGCTGTCAAGGAGGTGCATTTTTCTTCACTTCCTAAATGGAGTCACGCTTGTAAGCTCCTTGGTCTTGTCTGCCTGATGCTTTGTGATTTCAGTGAGTCTAGCGGGGTAGAGCAGATAAGAATACTTCCTTGTTCCTGGATTCATAAGAAATAAAATATGATGAAGAAAAAAATATGGACCTCACTGATTTATAAACCCTAATTCCAGTTGTGAAACAGCTCATTCCTGCATACTGGTCTTCTCTTTTGACATTTAACTGCTATAAAACCACTGTCTTTCTGACACCGAGAGATTGTGTTAACAGATAAGACTGTTACTGAGCAAAGGTTAGACGCCTGTTACCTCAGATGACTCCCTGACCACAGCGGGACGGAAACCATCATTAAACGATTTAAAGTGAGTGCAGCTGTTTCCACGGTCTGGGTGCTGTGTGCACATGTGTGTGACTGCAGAAGAACTGACCTTGCCTTTCTTCTGGCTCAGAGCCGAGGGCAGCAGGTGGTACTGCAGGTGGGTGACCCTCATCCTGGGGGAGGGGGCCTTAATGAAGGCCTGCCTATTCCCGTCCAACTCGATCCAGGGAATCAGGTCTGCGTTGGAGAGGCCACTGAGGCTGCTGATGGCGCTCATGTCCCCCCCAGCCTCCAGCAGCAGCAGGATCTGCTGCATCCAGATGGTTCCTGTCAACCGGACCAGAGCATAGACTGCGTATAAAGATCTAAACAAACCCTCCTGGGACGTCAACCATAGGTTTTTCTTTAAAAAGATGCTTTTGGAGCCCATTTTTTCTGGGCTCTGGATGGTGCCATCTTGGAGGAGACGACTCCACCCAACCACAGTTATTAAAAAATACGAATGAACCAGCATCTAACTGGTCTGGGTATCATTTAAGATGAAAAACCATACCATAACCCCATCCTTGATACCGATTTGCTTTTTCAAAACCAAAGTATTAAAATTTTGACTGAAAGAAGGTTATATTCGAGGTTACATTAGACACTGATGGCAGGAAGCTTTTAAAAAATATATGTAATAATAATGATAATAACAATAATAATAATAATAATAATAATAATAACAACAATAATTATAATTACAGTCCAGGATTTTCTTAGTTCAGTTTGTGAAAAGTTCGGTTCAGTCCAGAAAGGATTTACCTGTGACCTCCAAAGTCAAAACAAAGACATTTCAGTTCAGTGTGTTTGCTGCAGTTCACTCCAGCGGTTACTTACAACATTTACTCGAAGAACTAGACAGTCGAGTGTTGATGAGCCAGATAATGTCGGATTAAAACCACCATAAGCAGATGACAGCTGTCCGACACAACTGTTTTCCATGCTGGTATCGAAAATATGTAATATGCAAATGACGCTAGGCTTTCTGATGGTATCAGTGCATGTCATTCAATACCAACAAACAAGAACAGCATGAATAGCACCTTTCTAGTCCAGTTTCTAGTTAATTCACAGCTCAGAAGCTCTTCTAAAGTGCTATGAAGCTAAGGTGACGACGGCTAGCTAGACATCAATCGATAGACCATGAAACTAATTATGACTAATGAAACTAATTATACCAAGGAACCAGACCAGATCAGGAATTTAGACCTTGAAGTGGAATTCCACAAGGTTCTGAACTTGGACCAGTTTTGTTCACTTTGTTCATGTCCATAGTTATGTAGATGGAGGCTCCATGATACTGATAAATTACTGAAGCTGCAGGTCTGTCTCAGAGATAAAGACTTCAGGTAAAGCTGATGTTTTTGTTTGTTTGTTTTTTAAACATTTTTGGCACCAAAGACAGAAGAGATTCACTATCCAATGATTTAATCACTCTTGATGACATTATCTTGGCTTCCAGTTACACTATGAGGAACCTTGAAGTCCTATCAGTTGGGTTTCAATGATCAGGGACATCTTTTCCTAATCTGACACTGAAAAACTGGTCTGGCCGTTAATCACATCAAGGCTGGACAACTGCTGTGACATTTTAGCCAGATGTCCAAGTAATACTCTGCAAATGCTTGAGCTGATTCAAAACGCTGCTGCTGCCAGAGTTCTGACTGATAGTGCCAAGAGAGAGCACATCTCTCCTGTTATAGCGTCTCTGTGGGTTCCAAGCTCAGGATAGAATATATGTCAAATTCATCATGACCACACATATGAAACTCAAACTACAGATCTGATTGTTCCATATCCACCTACAGGAACACTTCGGTCTCAGTCTGCAGGTTTTACAGTCCCAGTGTGTCCAGGTCCATAACTTTTAGCTTTTACAGTGGCCTACTGTAGACCCAGCTGCTGGTCTGGGTATGAACCAGGTCTGTGAGGAGAACTGGGTATGAACAAGATAAAACCAGTATGGAACCAGGTCTTAATATGAAACATGGTCTGGAACCAGTTTTGGGTATGAAATCAGGTATTAAATCAGGACTGGATATGATATAATAGCTATATCATTATATATATATTTAATAGGCTACTGAAAGTTTCTCTGCATTTAAAATTCAGCAGATGATTTTCCTTAATGAAATAAGAAGAGAGAGAGAGAGAGAAAGAAAAAAAAAGAAAGTTCTAGCGTGTTCTTTTACTTGTTCTTAACCAGGTGGCATCTACCAAGTGTCAGTATTTTTTTTAACGCGTTTAAATTTTTGTTTCGTTTTACTTACTCTCCTGTCGCGGTTTGTGAGTTTTATTGCTTTACTTTAGTTTGATTTATTTTATCCCATAAAATCTTTTGATTTTCCCTCGTGTTTGAGAGTTGATCCGAATAAAGCTGGAGCTGGAATCTGCGCGTGTCCGTGTCCGGACGCCTCACCTGACTTCGGGTACGTGACGGCAAACACATCCGAGTCCCGGAGCTCCAGCTGGAAGATCAGGTCCACGTCGTGGGGGTCGTGAATCCCGCGGATCAGGTTGAAGCCTCTGTGTGAGACCAGCTCGTGGTGGGGGGGTCCGTTCTGGTCCGGATCCATGACCGGCGGACCTGGGGACGAGCTGCTCCTCTGAACCGGCTCCGCTACGGGACTCTGGTCCAGGTTCAATCCAGAACCGGTAGCTCCTCGTCTGATCGGAGGTCACCTGTAGCCCGCGGGGGAGGCGGAGGGGGAGGAGGAGGCCGGTTCCGGGTCCGAACACCTGCAGGGTCTAGTCGCGTCCTCCGTCCGCGTGTGCGCGGCAGCGTCCTCTCTGAGCCGCCGCTCTCCTTAAATACACTGCCGATGTGCTCCGTGCACGCGCTCAGTGCGTGTTTCGGCTATCCCAGTCACCGACAGGAAGCTCGGCATCCTCCGCGCGCGCGCGTGCGGGGGAAGCGGGGGGTGGGACAGCTGTGGTCTTCTGAAGGTTGCTCAACACTGAACCCTGGTTCTGGTTCTGTTATGTAACCAGCTCTTCCAGAGCTCCCAGTGGGACCGCCTGCATTCCGAAGTAAGTTCAACATAAACACAGGTCCAGATCCGGAGCAGCAGCGGCCCGGAGACCAGCTCCCGTGATCCAGCAGGTCTGCGGTGGACCAGAGTCCGGAAACATGTAAAACTCAGAAAAGTGGGCTGTTATGACCCCGCACTCCAACATGGTCATCTACAGAGCTGGACTCACACACACTGGTGGTCCAGCATGTGTTGAAGGACGGCCGCAATCCGTCCAGGATCTCAGGTTTCCTGAACAGTGGATGTTACAAACTTCTTTAAGTTCCCTGTGTCAAAGTCTGGGCCTTCGGACCAAATCCAGCTCACCAGCTCATTTTCTTCTGGCCCATAGGAGCACGAAAAGACAGCTGGCCATATTAAAAAACCGAAACAAACAAACAAAAAATAGGGAATCTGTAGATCCAAACATATTCAACCGTTTTTAGGTCCTTTATGACAGAAATTTGAGACTCATTTCTGTCAATAAAAGAAAAAAGTAGGCAGGACATAAAGTAAACTTCAAGTTTCACTTGCTGCAGTTAGTGGTGGGCTGCTGTATGACCCTTGAACTGGAACCCCAGATCCATCCCTGCATGTCCAGCTATATCCGTTTCATCCATAATTTCATAAACATAAACGGTCCTATTCATTTTCAAGACACACAAAATCAGCTGATCCAAACCACAAAACGGTCCGCCGGGAGTGGATGAGCTGCGACTTGGTTTTTCCTCTGTCCTTGAGAAAAACAGGAGTATTTCAGGAGCAGACTGCTGCCCCCTCGGCCAGATTCATGAGAATATGTGTTCTCCCCAACGTTTAGACATCACATGAGAACTGTGCATTCGTCTGGTAATTTAAAGTCGTACATCTCTGGAATAGGTGTAATTATATGTGTAAAAGGATACATGGCATCAAGTAAAATGTGTTTTTTGACTTCTAAAATGAACGTTTCCTTATACGTGGTTAAGATCTCTTCTGAAAGCTCTGAACTGTTTGCAGACAACCTCCACAGGTTCATGTCAGGGCCCTCCTGTTGGAGGGTTTTATTTTTATTCTCTGTACCATTCATAGACTGTAAAACCACCAGACAAACTCTCCCTGATGTCACTTCTAGGTTTTCTCCAGAGTGATTTTGAAGCCTCGTACTATGTGGCTTCATGTCACAAAGGAGCAGAGGGAGCAGGACTGAGAAGCCAGCTGGAACGACCCCATCTTAGTTATTATACCTTTCCTGGTTTAGCTTATGTCAAAAGAAGGCAGACTTACCGCCGTCAGCCTGGAAGTTTATTGACTGATCCCAGAATACTGTGCTGCTTGAATGACCGTTGGAGGAGCTGCAAAGCTGTCGAGCTGCCTGCAGACATCTGTAGCAGGATTTAAATGTTTTTTTTCTTCCTCGTGGCAACATCAAAAATGACCACTGCATGTAACTAACTCTTGGTTAGCACAGCTGCTTAATAAGCTGATAAGACCAACCATAGTCCATCACAACAGTCATTTACAGTTATTTTAACTCTGTAGTCTCTTAGACCACCTCCTAGTTATGCTGCCACAGTCCTAGGCTGCTGGACGGAGACCTGTTGTCCACTGAGCATCTTCACCCTGTCTGATCTCAGTCTCAGATTGTCCTGAATCACTGATAGAATCAGTGTTGTCTAACTTCCGTAGTCTCTCTCTCTTCTCCTTTTTCAGACGCTGTGGTGGTGATGTTGCGCTCCCCTGTGCCTCCTGAGCCTTCCACCTTTTGACCATCCTGGTGTTTACCTGCTCCTGCTGACTAGTTGCCACTATGGGGTGCCCTGAAGTCCAACCCTCCGACCACCACATATTTACACACATTTATAAATCTTTTATACCAGATATTTGTACATTTTTGTACCACATGTTATATATTTTTGTACAGCTGTCCTTCATTCTCTCTGTCCTGTTTTCTCCTCATATCTTCCTTCACCCAGCTGACCATCAGCTGACACCCCCCACCCCCCCACCCTATAACTTATCCAGGTCCTGGACCAGGTTTCTTCCCAAGAGGGAGGTTTTTCTTGTCACTGATAGGTGTTGCCATGTGCTTGGGGGTCGTGATCTGGGTTTCATAAGTGCCTAGAGATGATTTGTTGAAAATATGCACTATATAAATAAATTGATTTGAATGACAATGAACACAGTACACACACAACAACAAATATGGAGCCTCGTGGAGGAGACGTGAGACTCAACAGGTCTGCGTGTAAACTGAGCGCGGTGAATTTACGTCTGTTTCGGCCTCATGAAAATATTTGTTCTTCCAAACTTTTCGTAGCAACGAACAAAGTCCACTCCTGCCTCCAACCATGCGTAGATCTTGTGTAAATGAAGAGAGCATTTAAATATTGCCGTCATTCTCAGACTTTACAACATTACATGCCTTATATGGACTGTTATTCTCGCACTTTTTAAACCACGTATTTTAACCATGATGATACATTTGAAATATAGCAAGTTTTTCTTAACCAATAGGCATTTTGCATTTCCTAGCTTCAGATTGTGTTTCTTGAAGTTTTGATGGGTTGATTAAATGGACTTGATCTACTGACATGACGCCCACGCAGCAACTCTGGTCGTTATAGAGACATTAACAGCGTCTCGAAGCTGTGATAGATTCTTTCTTTCTTTCTTTCTTTCCATCTAAAGCTCTTAAATGCTTAGTTGGACAGCGGACGCAGGATTAAATATCTGCATTAAGTTCTGGTTGCTCAGGGAACAGCGCCAACCTCGGGTTTCAATGAGAGCATTTCAGAAGCGGAACAGTAAGTCAGCGGTGCCACGCCAGGTATTTAGAGTGCTCTCGTTAGCGCCATTAATCCGAGCTGTTGAGAGCTCCACGTACGTGATGTCCAGAAGGCTGGGGATCCAAGATTTGGTAGTTAGAGAATGATGTTTCCCAGCTAGTTGCAATCAAATATCTTTGGCTGCCTCCACTCTGGTAAAGATGACAGGCTTTTTGAACTTAGACATATTACAGATTGACAAATCATTTAGAATAATTTAGAATTGGATGCGTCATGATGATCCCCTACAGACTGGTCACGGTGGATGACTGACCCAAACAGAACCGGTTATGTTCAGATTTTATGTGACTCTCTGGCCAAGTGCTCCTAACTGTAAGATCTTCTTGCATAATAATATTTTTTCTAAAAGCTTTAAACTTCTTGTACTCTGCTGGTTTTGGTCAAGTTTAAACTCAAGCCAAGACTGACTGAACTGGCATTTACCCATGGCAGATGAAAATTAAAATCAGAGCCTGAAAGAAACTTAATCTACCAGGAAACACAGTGAGAAGTAGAAGATTACTGACTCACTCTGTAGTAACATAGGAGAACATTTCAGAGCACTGAGGAGCAATGCAAAAATGATGTTCAGTCAATACTGACTCATTTAAGTCGCGCAGCAAAGATTTGAGATCCAGCACACAATTAGTCACCTACTGTTTTAGTGACTCAGTTTCATAACCTGCTCCATGGTGGCATCTATCAACCCATGTCAGTATGTCAAATCAAACAGTTTCCTGCAAGAGCTTAGTGGATGCATGATGTGTTTGAATCACAAACGTCCCCAAAAAGTTTCCGCAGAGTAAAGGAAGTTTAAAGAGTGATGAGAAACAAAGACATGTTTCTGTTTAACTCAGAAACATTGGCGTGTTGTCTTTGCTTGTGGACCACAGCGGTGTCCAAAGACACAGTTTACACTTCATCACTTAACAAGGAGTCAAGTATACTAACATTGGCTGCCAAGGAAAGCAACAAAAGATCCAAAAAAAAGAAAAAAAAAGAGCCTGCATTATTAAATCAGCGTGTTGAAAGCAGGTTTGTCCTGACCCGAAAAAAGGCAATTAACGTGAAGAAACACCATCACAGAGCGAGTCCAAGAACTACAAGATCTGACAGCACAGCTGGTTGAGAAAAGAACAATTTATGCAGAACTCTGATTAGCTGTTTATGAAAGTACTAAAATGATGATGTAACTCATCTCATCATGTGTTCGAGCCCTGAGGGCAGATCTCCCCGTCAGGTGTCTGTCAGCCACTGAAAAAGTCAGGCAGTTTCTGTCCGTAATAAATAAATGAATGCAGAGACAGTTACGTGACAGGATAAAGAAGTATAATTATTTAAATAACTTCACAGCTGCTGTGTAACTGGCCCTTTGACAGTAACCAGAATGCTGCTCTGCCTCATCATAAAACAACATGCAGTCTCAGGGAAACAGAGCAATGCAGAACAGCACAGAAAGGCAGCGCTACTGACTTTGTGGCTCTCTGGTCGGATGCAGCGCTCTCACATATTTGGATTTCTGGATGACGCTGCAGTGCTAATAAATGATTGTCCTCACATACATGTGCATCCATGAGCACCTCCTGCAGCCAGGCAGAGACCAGGAATGACATGGAACGGAGCGCTCACACTAGGGGTGTGATAAAATATCGATGTGGCGATATGATACTTATTTTCACGATATACTACACTGATTTCTGACTCCAAATATCAATTATTCTGTTTAAAAACGGATGCTGTCGTTGGCAACAGAAAATGACATGCATTCTTAGAATTATCGTAATTCTTCAACCGTTCACGCTAGCGACATAATTCCAACGTATTCTGAAAGCTGAGAAGCGCAGCTTTGCACTGATGACAGCGGATGAGAGAGAACAAATAGTGAGTGTTTAGCTGTGTTTTAACTGTGTTTAGAAGTGTCTTCTTTGCGTATAGTATTTTCATGGTTCTAAATAACCGTTTTAATGTTTTGTTTTGTTTTTCCTGGTAGTTTTGACTGTTTTGCTGTGTTTTTTTCCTCCCCATTTTCTGGCTGTTTTTGCAAAGTTAATCTATTTGGAGTAAACCTTTAGCATGAGTTCATAAAGACAGAGAACTCAGTTTAAAATGAAAGAAATACAGGAAATACATAAGAGAAATTTGAACTCAAACAGTGTTTAACTGAAACAGTTCTCAGGGACCAGTTACCTCTTATTATACTGCCAAGTGGCATCATTATCAAATACATATTCAAAATAGCTGTTTTATGAATAGCATCATTAGTACTGTACATCCATCCATCCATCTTCTTCCGCTTATCTGTAACCGGGTCACGGGGGCAGCAGCCTGAGCAGGGACGCACAGACTCCCCTCTCCTCAGAGACCTCCTCTAGCTCTTCCGGGAGGATCCCAAGGCGTTCCCAGGCCAGCTGAGCGACATAATTGCCCCAGCGTGTCCTGGGTCTTCCTCTGGGTCTCCTCCCAGCGGGACATACCTGGAACACCCCGGGAGGCGTCCAGGGGGCATCTGATACAGATGCCCGAGCCACCGAGGCTCCTCTCGATGTGGAGGAGCAGCGGCTCAACTCCGAGCTCCTCCCGGCTGACAGAACACAGAAGTTCAGTAACAAAGCACCACTCGGGTTCAGATCAGGGAGGCCATTCCTCCCAATCACACCCCTCCAGGTCATACTGTCATTGCCCATGTGGGCGTTGAAATCCCCCAACAGAACTATGAAGCCCCCGGTCAGAGCACCTTCCAGTACTCCTTCCAGGGACTCCAAGAAGGCCGGGTACTCTATACTGTTGTTCGGCCCGTAAGCCGAGACAACAGTGAGAGACCTTCCCCCCACCCGAAGGCGGAGGGACACGACCATCTCATTCTGCAGGGGAGAACTCCAACACATGGCAGCTTCAAGCTATGAGCAAGCCCACACCAGCCCGCCGCCTCTCACCACGGGCAACTCCAGAGTGGTAGAGAGTCCAGCCTCTCTCAAGGAGTTGGGTCCCAGAGTCCAGACTGTGCGTGGAGGCTAGCCCGACTATTTCTAGTCGGTACCGCTCCACCTTCCACACAAGCTCAGGCTCCTTCCCCCCAGCGAGGTAACATTCCATGTCCCCATAACCAGAGTTGTTGTCCTGGGATTGGGTCGTCGGGGTCCCCGCCCACGACTGCCACCCAAATCACCCTGCACCAGCCCCTTACGGCCCTTCATGCAGGTGGTGAGCCCACTTGAAGAAGCGCCCACATCGCTCGTTGGGGCTGGCCCCGGCCGGGTCTCGAGGGCAAAGACCCAGCCATGAGGGGCTCGCCTGCGAGCCCCAACCCCAGGCCTGGCTCCAGGGTGGGGCCCCGGTAATGCCAATCCGGGCGACGTACACGACTTTGTTGGTGTATTTGTCAACAGCAACTCACCACACATTTTTAAATTTGCTTTTGATCTTATTAACTCTTCATTCTCAATGAAGCTGCGCAGCAGCAGCAGATGTGATGTCAGTCATCATGAAGACAGCAAAGTGCAGCAACGGCTGTAAATGTCAAACACAAATTCATCAGAATCAATCAGCAGTTTTGCTTTTTTAAATCAGTTTTAGTCTAATAAAAGTCCTTCAAAAGCAGCATTCGCTCTCCACTGATGCACAGACGTTTAAACCAGAACAAGAACGGTTCTGTGATTCAGACAGGTCAGTATGGAAGATCAAAGTCTGAAGGACATGAACATCATCAGCAGCAGAGCTATTCATCACGTGCCTGATTACTGGAACAAGTGAAGCTGTTTGAAAAGATGCTCAAAGGTAAAACTGAGCTACTTCACTTTGTTCTCCCAGTAGGTCACTTGCTGAATAAAGAAACACGTACTGGTTTCTGAACGGTTCTAAAACCAGTGTCCCAACAAACATGAGCAGATCTCCTCAGGCGTCACACATGCTGAGCCTCTCCAGCATCCTGCCCCTCCTCCAGCAGCTCCTTCACAAGTTTTCTCTGGTTTCTAAATCCTTCTCTCACTTCAGCTCAAAGTCTAAAAAGGTTTCCATAACGACCTCAAGTCACATGACAAACTCCAACATGAAGAAGGTCCACCAAAGCTCTGCAACCACGCTTGGTTTTAGATATGCTGAGCTCCAGAGAAGACCAGCTTATTGATTATCAGCTGGTAAAGGGTCAGAGCAGCTGCCAGGACCACATCATCACCATGGTAACTAATAAAGGACCACATCATCACCATGGTAACTGATAAAGGACCACATCATCACCATGGTAACTGTTAAATGGCCACATCATCACCATGGTTACCATCTTTACTTTACAGTGGCAGATTTCCCATTTGTTCCTGGACTTTGTCATTAAAAATAAATAATAAAAAAGAAAAATTTCACAAAATGTGCTGCTTTTATGATGACTTTATTGTAAAGTCACAATTATTTTCTGGAATAATTGCAAAAAAAATGGACTGTTTCTGTAAAAATGAAAAAAATAAAAATTTGGAAAATTCAGCTGCTCTCCACCTCAGTTATTCCACCTTAAAGCAGCTCCTCTCAACCTCAGTTATTCCACCTTAAAGCAGATGCTCTCCACCTCAGTTATTCCACCTTAAAGCAGACGCTCTCCACCTCAGTTATTCCCCCTTAAAGCAGCTGCTCTCCACCTCAGTTATTCCACCTTAAAGCAGCTGCTCTCCACCTCAGTTATTCCACCTTAAA
>JBAMYA010042854.1:0-13963 GCA_037176975.1 Arrhamphus sclerolepis
AAGAGTCGGGTTCTGCTCAAGGTTTCTTCCCATGAGGGAGTTTTTTCTTGCCACTGATGGCGTTGCCATGTGCTCGGAGGTCAAGCTCTGGGTTTCTTAAGCGCCTAGAGATGACTTGTCGTAAATAGGCGCTGTATAAATAAATTGAATTAAATTGAATGCATACCAACACTGCTACATGACATCACAAAAACAAAAACGTTAATTTAAAAGTCACTCCAACCAACTGAAAAACATGCTGTCGTTAAGCTGGTTATACATACAGCCTGAGAACTGTCGAGTCATGGTTTGTTTGTTTTTTGCTGTAGTTTGCAACATTTGTAAATGTTTTCTGGGCACCTGCTTTCTTTTTAGAAAGTAAGTTCATCCACCTTTGAACAAGAACAGTACAGATGAGGCTCTAAATGCATATATCAATATGTTTTAATGCCATAAATGATTTGGCATTATATCTACATTATAGTTGAGTATGAATTTTGTACAAGATGCATGTACCTGAAGCAGGAAAGTAAAGATTTCATGATTGCGTAGCGCATGTCTGGTCCAGATAGTCGCTGTTGACATTTGGTTCTATCCAGATGCAGAGGTACCCGTCTCCCTGATGGGATGACTTTCATTTCATTTGTTCTCTTAAGCTCAGTATTCAAGAACAAAAGCAAACCGTTCACACTTTTAATAAAGCCCACATCTCCTTTTTGATTACAGGCATAAAAAGACGAGACCACAGTTAATAAGAACCTCTTGAAGCGCGAGCAAACAAAAAGTGATGTCACTTGTTCCATGGGATGTATTGTTAAAAGAAGAAAAACAACTAAATAAAACAAGACCAGCAGTTTAACTAAAAAGCTTTAAAAAGAAAAAAAAGAAAAGAAAAGAAAACCCATCAGTGGGGAAATCTTTCTCTGCTGGCACATCAGCATCATCTTCCTCCACCACATCATGTGGTTCTGGATCTCAGTTCAGTCATCGTTGTTCTTCGCTCTGAAATACTCAGCTGCTGGTCTCCTTGATGCCGTTGTCAGTCTTTGGTTCGGATGATCCGTTTTCACTGCCGTTCTCCAACTCCAGACCCGCCTGGTTCTCCACTGCTGTCCCTTCTCCCTCTCCCGCATCCATTTCAGTCTGGTCCTCTAGATCCTCCTCTACGTTTTCCTTTCCTTCCACCTCTCCATCTCTTCTTTTCTGCCCCATGCCCTGCTTGTCTCTGAAAACTTCCACGCCCAACATTCGGAGGTAATGAAAGCGTTCGTTGCGGGGGACGAAGGCTCTGATGGATGTCTTTCCCCTCCACCCACACAGCTGAATGGGACACTGAGGCTCCGTGAGGCTCCTGACAAACACGGAGCAGCAAGAGTCAGATCAATAAACCGGGCCAGCGCGAGAAACGACATGCGACGCAAAAGCTGAAATTAATTTAAGAGCTTACTCTGGGTTTGGGATGTACTTCAGCACGATGCTACCCATTCCTGTGGAGAAGGTAACAATTGTTAACTTCAAAGTGTGAGAATCCCGTCAATGCTGCACAACTTCTGTAAAGAAATGTCTCCAATGGTTGTGTTCATGTACCCACAGCAGTATCTGAGCATTAATAAGCCAAATACGAAGTTTCCTTCGGCTGAAACTTTTTCAGCTCCTTTAAAAAGGCTTCTTTTCTCTCTCTCTCTTCTTTTTTTTTTTTAGGTCAGTGCTTTGCTTCAGGGGAACTACTTTTCTAAAGGGCAGAGCATTTGCTTTCCTCTTTCAACTACTGCCAGCAACGCCATGAACCTTTTAAACACCAATCCGCTTCGTCGCCCTCCAGGCCGCCGCTGCTTCTGATCTACTTCTCCCAGACGTCGTTTAGCACGTCTCATTTGTACAATCAAACTGTTTAGCGGTGCATACCCATTTGTTTGGCCTGGGTGTGCGCGTTGTCCTCCAGCTTGCTGAGGAAGGGGTTCTCCTGCGTCAGTAGCACTTTGATGTCGTCCACGCTCACTCTGATTATCCTGGAGCGGATATACGGCTGCAGAGTGTAAATGCCCTGGCAGAACGGAGACAGACTCGGATCGAAGGCATCTTCTACAGTTATGCAGTGCATGTAAAACAAATTAATTATCATATTTGACTGTGAATTCAGCCCTTTGGCACCCTTGTTGTTAGCCGATTTAAAGCTATAGCGCGTACGTTTCTGACCACTGCACTGTCATCATTACAGCAGGCAGTGAGAGGATATTCACTGAATGTAACAAAAGGTAGTCTGGGTTGCAAATCAGACTCGCTCAGCTGTGATCAACTGTGACTCCCTGACATGTGGCCTGTGTTAGATTCATCCTGTGTGTGCTACCTCCTGAGCCAGCCTGAAGGCACAGCCGAACTCCTCTCCATCGCTGTTGCGAGACCACACCTTCACTCCCGTATTAATGACCTGAGATACAAGTGAAAAAAACGACATCGGGACGTCAAATTAAAAACATAACAAGGAACGGCCATTTAAATTAGAATCGGTACGTTATTACATCACTTGTGTCATTGCAGTATTATTGGTTATGTACTTATAAATGCAGACTACTTTGCCAAAGGCGTCAATAATAAAAACATGCAGGGAAAAAGCGCAGCAGGTGTCTCAGCAGGAGCGCAGCAAATGTCAGTGATTTGCATGTTAAAACCCAAATAAACATTTGAACAAAAAATGAATGCTGCATTTTTATAACCGTTGGGAAAATAGACAGATTTATGTGGATATTTAAAAGCAAAAAGCAATATATAGCACTCTGGATTAAAGATGGAGAATGTAACTAAACTTAAAACAAATAAATACTCCTCATGTTCAAACCTTGACAAAGGAGAGCAGGAATCAATCTTTCCTTATCAGATTTTTAAATCTGCTCTCTATAGTGAAAAGCATCTATGACTGAACAAGCAATGACTGGTTTGTAGCAACAGATATGTAGGATGATTAAAAAAAAAACCTAAACTGCTTCCAAGGAAAGGTCCTTGCTGCATTTATTCCAGGTCCTTGTTCAGCCTTCAGGTAAACCACATTCGTTTGTCCACAGTGGATATTTAGATCACCAGTGTATTGGCATGGGTTGCTGTGGTAACAACATCGTCATTAGTAACCATGTTGCTATGCTTTCGAACACTATGTTTCCTGCATCCAATTACCATCAAATGTGATTTGTTCTTCATCTAAGTCACAATAATAAAACTAAACGTATTCTTAACTTAAAAAAATTCTAGACCCACAAATATAAGATGACAACCATTTCAGACGTGACAGCAAATATAACCTCGTCTACTCTGGTTTTTCCTACAACACTGAATTTTAATTTCTTTTTAATTACAAAGATCATGACACCCACTAAACTGGTGGTCCAGTTTAGTGGGTGTCATGATCCAGTACAGATGTGCTCCCACATCAACACTCATAGAATGGCTCTTGTCCAATCAAATGACATGACTGGAATTAATGGTTTATGTGACTTCGAAAGACGCTTCTACAATCCGATATGCTGGTTTCACACTGTACGATCTTTTACGAAGTTCCATCGTAGCTCTAAAACGGTGCTGGTAGATCTCACAATGAAACAGGAGCAAAGATGAACGACAGAACCAAAGACGGGCTGTGACAGATATCTGCAGTGTCAGAAACTGTGTGACGGCCTGCCGCTGCCTCTACGATCTCCATCAGATAGACAACCAATAGGAACGCACCATGTCATGACGTAAACATCAGCACGTCTACACAGCACAGTAGCCTAGCAACAACAGCGCCAGATACAGCAGAGAAATGGGAAGAAAGATGTGCAACGGAAATAAAGAAAAATGACACGCACACACACACGACAACACCAATCTTCAAGTCATTAGCAGAAACCTGTTAATGACACAATGATGCTGTGTTTACAGACTGAAATACACCCAGATTTACTTCTGTCGCAGCCACAATTCAACATAAATTCAATCGCAGTGTAAATTAATCGGATCTGATTTCAGATCACGTGCAAAGAGGCAAAACGGACAGGATCACGATTCATGGAGCCACTAGTGCTGAGCCTTTCTGCATTATAATGACAGGAACATAACCTGGAATTTCTTCTCCGCCTCGTCCTTCACCTCACG
The DNA here is from genome assembly GCA_037176975.1 of Arrhamphus sclerolepis. Taxonomy (NCBI): domain Eukaryota; kingdom Metazoa; phylum Chordata; class Actinopteri; order Beloniformes; family Hemiramphidae; genus Arrhamphus; species Arrhamphus sclerolepis. The sequence goes on from JBAMYA010042854.1 coordinate 4,105, forward strand.
CTGAATCAGTGCCTTCCATCACCTCTATGCAGGTATCTGTCGGGAATCTTATCCACGACAGGAATAGACAAAGGAATGTATCGTCTTTGATCTGGATCAATGTGATTTCCATTCCACAGCATCGTGGTAGCACACCACGGTGGTATGCCCTTCCTGATGCAACCGAGATTCCAGCCTGGACGTAACCACGACCACTAAGGCACCGGGAGGCTAATTATTCTTAAATCGTTTAAGATTTTTCCTAAACCTTCGTGAGCAGTGAATTTGGTTCACTGAGGTTTACTGTATTCATTTTTTTCTGTATTATTCATTAAATACTGTATCTTCTGCAGGTTTAATGGTGTGTTTTGCAAACAGCTGTTTCCATAAATGGTGTGTGTTGTGGCAAAAACAAAAGAAAAACATAAAAAAGAAAAACCATCTAAGAACCACAGAGTTAGACTTGCTAGCTGAGTCCATATCAATCACATCTGCCTGAACATACATGACGGAGATGCTGGAACTGAAGTGGGAGCTCATGACTTTTTAATGGGGGCAGAGAAACCACTCCAGGACAGAGGTTCTTCTTCGGGTATTCTGCCCAGAACCTCCAGCCGTGTTGGCTGAAAGTTACTAAATAATATCGCTATAAATGCGTCGAGAATTTCCTGCTTGAAAGAGCTAAACTCAGCGGGTTCATCAAAATCATGTGCAAAACCACGACCTTGTCTGAAATTCAAGTTTAAGGCATCTGGTGAGGATGCCCCCTGAGCTGTCTAAGCTAAGCTGTCTCTAAGGGGGATATATCTGGACTCTTCACACACCCAAACCATTTAAATCCAGCCCGTCTTGCTTCATCTCTATCTCAACCTTGGCTGTTGCTCTGATGTGCTCGTTTTCAACCCCATCAATCCTTGTCACTGCCAAAGAAAATCTCACCTTCAGCTCTGCTTTCCGTCAGTGCCACACATGTCTAAACCATACAAAAGTGCTGGTCTCACTACCATCTAAACCTTTTCTTTTTTACTCTTGTTGCTACTCTTCTATCACATAACAACTCCAAACACTGAAAAACAGCATAAATGAAGACAAAAGTGCCTTTGTCAAATGTTTCTATGAGAAGTGAACAAAACGGTTGTATAAAAACTGAGAAGATTTTTTTTTTTCTCCTTCCAAATCAAACAATGCTGAGTAAAACGTTACGTGGCTCCATGTTGTTTGCTACACTTTATAACTGAGAGGAACTGAAAAGAGTCCCTATTTTTCTGTAGTTATGTCCCAAATCTATAACAAACAAAAACAACATACAACTCACTGGACTTCACAATAAAAGAAAGCGACTAAGAACACTGAAGAGAACACACAGAGCACCTGAGCAGGTGTTTCAGGGAAGAGGACCGGCGGGATTTGGGATAATAGCAAATATGCTGCATCCAAAACGCTGGATACGGTGTGAACGCACACAACAGCAGATCACACTAACGTAACACTGCGCTCAGGTGTGCATAACGCTCTCAGGGGAGATCAATCCCACCTGAAGAGCCAATCATGGATCCATCTTTAATCAGATGAAAATGCTCCCTCATCATCCTCCTCCAGTCCGACTGCTGGTGTGTAAGTCAATGACTCACCTTCATGCGCTCACTGTTGTTGAGCAGCACATTCCTGAGCTCTTTGGACACCATATACAAGTGTCGCTTCTTGCCCTCGTGGGTCCTGGTCAGAACATTGAGCTTGGGGAAGTCGGGGGGCAGATCGTAGAAAGATCTGAGGAAAAGCAAGAAATGATACATTTTACTGAAGTAAAATGATTAAATCAAGTCATTTCTACAATAAATACATGGAGCTACTTACTGTATGGTAGTAAAGACGGGGTCATCTTCAGTTAGGAACACAAAAGGGTCTTCTTTATACCCAAAAAGCCTCATCTTTTTCAACGGTGGAGGCCTGAAAGAGGAAAGAGACCTACTTGTGACTCAAATGCTTTAGATGATTTATCTAATGGCCACAGATCTTGTAAACTTGGGTCTGTCTCAAGAATGTTCCATGTTAACAGTTTTTTAATACATTTTTTCAGAGTGAATCACATTCTATGAGTCAGATGATCAATTAATGAAATTGCCTTTTTTCATTAGCTAGAATGGCAGAAGAGTCAACAGTTTTTCTTTGTTTATGAGCTCACCAGACAAACACCACTCACCCACACACCACATCTTGTGTGGCAGCAGCCTCCTGAGGCACAGAAGCTCCTTGGAGCTCCTCACACTGCGCTGCACCTCCTCCCTCCATGTCCTCCGGGGAGCCCTTGGGTAAGAGACGGGGACCATCTACTGGAGACGACGCCGCTGGAGAGCCTCCAGTCTGAGCCGTGGTGCTTGACGGGACATCTTTCCTCAGCTAGAGACGAAAGGGATGGTGATGAGTGACCGAACAAGAGTTAGAAAAAAAGAAAAAAAGAAAAGGACGTCCTAGTAGCTGATAGGAAAACTAAACAAGTACATGATCTAGTTCAGGAATTAGTGTCGGGGCTTCTGGTTTGACATAACCACATAGGGACCATTCTAATTCCATGATCACCTTAAAGTATGACACATGAAAATCCATCATCCATTAAATGCGACTATGTTTCTGAGAAGTACCTTTGGGTATCTTTTGTTCCAAGGCATGGGGGCTTTCTTCACCAGCACAGCCACAAAGAAACCTCCGGTGTTCTGGTGATGCGGGAGAATCCTCATACTGGCAAAGTACAAACACGCGAAACCATTAATTCTACCTTTGGGTTTTATGGTTCAACCTACTGTGAGGACAAGAAAGGAGAAGCAGCATAAGATTTATAAACAAAAAGAAAATGCTTTGATAATGTGGAGTAACAGCTCCCCCTGCTGGCCCATATCATGTATGACTATGACTGAGTGTTGGCAAAAATGACATCATCCCGCACGGTGAGTGCGAGGATACGAATGAGCATTTATAGACCGGATGCATGTTTGTCGAAAGTTCTACCCTTTATGATAAAATAAATAAAAAATAAATAAAATGCAACACAGCTCATGAATTTGGCATTCAAGAAGAAAATGTAAAGAATGCAGGAGTTTGCCTGTTTCTACTAAAAAGACATCTCTAAAACAGAAAAAAAAAATCAACTTGAGGGATATTTTTAATCAGGCTGAGGAAAAGAAAATCTGATCCAACATTTGTTACTGTCGAATTGGAGGTTAATATTGCCTGTTATTTGTACCATCTCTCCAGGTGCATGCTGGTCACTTTCTCTGGGTCTTTTGGCGGAAACATGGTTGGGCGGATCTGTGTGTGACGACTGCTCGGAACCTCGGACCAATCCGAGTACCACTGGCCCTCTTTGGTCATCAGCTAGAGAGGACAGAGCATGGTCCAACATGTTTGGATGCAGAACGGAAGAATCTCATTAATGATCAGCGCCAAACACTGAACTCCGCTGTACCTTCCAGGAAGTGATTCCAGGCATCCACTTCAGCCCTGGCAGGTCAGCCGATGTGTCTGCCAGCTCCAGTGCTCCTAGTGGTGTTGGATCAGATTATAATTTAAAAGTGAAGAACTCTGGAGACACACTGAGGCTGTAACTTTGCCAGATCATTTGTTAGAAATCAGAAATTATAATCAAATCTTCCCCATGTTTATTTTAAGGACTTCAACCTGCTGAGCCAAGTACATGATGTACTTATGATATGATGATGTAACTGACTCATCTTTTGCTGTCGCCATGCTCAGTCAGGCTTCTTCAGTCAAATTATGAAGTTATGAAGTTAACCTGTAAACTCTCAGTCCACTGTCATATTATGAAGTAAAAAGGTCAATAATAATTATTCCAGGGACATTAATTCAGCCAAAAACAAACATAAATCAGGCCAGAGTCAGATATCTGCATGTAGACATGTGGGAAAATATTTATGATTGCTGTCTAAAACAGGAAAAAGAACAGAAAAAAAGTGCAGGTCGTACAAAGTCAGTATTTAATGGAGAATTTTCTTTTAAATCCATTAAAAAACCCAAACAAGCATACAGAATTCTCTCCAATTATGCATAATTAAGTGAAAATTTTATTTATTTATTTTAACTCACCAAACACTTTAAATTCAAGTCAATCGATAAAATCTATTTATCACTCTGGTTTATAGTATCAGCTAAACAAGCACATTTCTGCTTCCTTGTGCCCTAAATTCTTTTCTGTCTATATTATTTTTTTGCAATCTAGAAAAGAAAATGCACGTCTGTATTTCTTTATTTTTAAATCGAGGGATGATGAAATGTTCTGTCTGTTGAGAAAAACAGTCCTGCCTTGAGGAAAGAAAACAAAAAAAAAAAAAAAAAGCCTGCAGAGCGCAGGCTCCAGGCGCTGAGCTTTTCAGAGGTACTTAAACGCAGCACGAACAATGTGGATCTGTGGGATGAAAATGTCTCAAACTTTTGCATGCGTGTGCACGTGTACTCTGGTCCATGCGCATCAGGCAATGCATGCGCGTAAATGTAAGCATATGTATACGTAAATGTAAGTGTAAAATGATAAAAGATGCATGTTTTATTGTTGTTTTTTTAATGTTTTACCAAAAAAAAAATCCTAAAAATCATTTAAATTTTATACAACAGGTCAACAGATGATGCTGGTGACATAGAGGCATCAGAAATCCATTTATGTGATATTTATGACACATCTGACATTGTTGTATTTGTTCAGGTTGTGTTCGTTCACACATGACCAAACTACATCATGTTTGTTTGTGGATTACAAAACATTTACTTACATCTGCAAGTAAATCTTAAAAAAAAAAAATCTAAGCTTGTGAGTTTGTTACCTTCACTCTTCTCCAGCAGAGCTGCTATGACAGCTTCATCCTCTATAGGGTTGAGCGAACACGTGGAGTAGACCATCCTCCCCCCCACAGCCAGCTGCTCAACACCACGGACCGCGATACGCAGCTGGAGCCTAGAGAACACGCACACAGTAATAATGCCAGTCATTTCTTTTTCTAGTTAGTACCACAAGAGCTGTCTCTTGTCCTTCGTTCAGTCAGTTTTGTCTCCTAAGTGGACGCATGAATTCCTCTCTCTCACCCGTGGAGGTGCAGACTGTTGCTCGTTGTCCACTTCTTCCACACGTCTATGTTCTTCCTCATGGTACCGTCCCCACTGCAGAACACAGAACACAGATCAGCGCCGGTCAGACGAGCGTCCTGTCTGGCCTGAGGCGCTGAAGCCACCAGAGATCCCCTGACATAACTCAAGTGTAAAAATATCTGTGGAGCACAAACTGTCTGAACGCTGGGCTTCAAGCTGAATGCTCACATCGCTGCTGTCTCCCCCCCCTCTGTTTATAATTGCTGCTTTTCCTGCCCTCCCTCTCACTGTGTTGTGTTTGGCAGGGGCCTCCTGGCTTCAGCACAAGTGCTGCCAGAACTCAAAGAGCATTTGCAAACGGCTGCAGTTTTGATTTGGCAACACAATCATGCATGATTTTAAAAGGAGACAGATGTGGATAAGTCATGTTTCGCCATTCTGCAGACACATGAAGGTGGGGGAAGAAAAAGGCCTTCTTAGCAGACACAAATGGGGAATTTTAAGACAACCTGATCTCCATCTGTCACATAAGATCTCTTTAGCCAAGCCCCCATCTCTCCATAAAGAAACTATCAATTCGGCCATTAAGTGATGCAAACACAAGCCAGATGGATCAGCTGACCTGCAGGGCACATCACACAGGATGCGGTCATAGAAGAGGACATCTCTCTTCCCATCCGAGTCCACCTGAAGTGTGGGGATGCAGGAAGCGTCGTGATTGACCACCATGATGCAGGGGCTGTTGAGGCGCTTGGCCTGGTGGACAAGCAAGTAGCAGCGCTTGTTGTCCACATCGTTGGCAATTACAAAGCCCTCTGAAGGGAGGAGGAGAAGAGGACTGAGCACTGCTAACGCTGGGAAAAGCTTTTAATTAAAACATACAGAAAGCTGAGAGCACAAAGACTTTAGTTTTAAATATCTTCACCTGGAAATGGCACGTCCATGTCGGCATGAAGCATCTCAATCAGCTGTGCTGTCTTTGACCCCGGAGCTGCACACATGTCCAAGATCTAGACAGAAAACCAAGTTGTTGTTTGTTTTGCAGCTATTTCAAAGCCACAAGGATGTTTTTCACAAATAAGAAAAAATCAATAGGTCATCTCTGAGCGACAATTTTTCACAATAAAGAAAAAACAAAACAAAGCAGTGCTTCTACCTTATGATGAGGCTCAATCTGCAGGAGCAGAGGAGGGATCATGCTGACAGCTTCCTGCCTGCTGATGTTACCCTGCAAAGACAAAAAGGATGCTGATCTTCTGCATCTGGTGTTACAAACCTGTGGAAGTGTTCTGATTACACGTTTTCTTTCCCTCTCCGAGACCGTTCAGACCTGACATCATCTTCACAAATGTAAGAACGCTTCTTTGAACCCTTGATGATACCCCATATGCATCTCAAGAGGCCACCTGCAGATATCAGTGAATCTGCTTTCAAACTTTAACGGTTTAAGCCCAAGTCATGTGTATGCTCTATATGTAAAACAAAAACATATCCTTCATCAGTGTCAGCTGTGTACTTCCAGAAACTTTATCATTATCTAGACATTAACATATTCAAGCAACATATTATATTATATGTAAGAGCAGAGTACGTGATTTGTGACATTACACCTTAGTCAACTAAAGACATCTTTTAAGATCTGTAGTTTTTGTTCTGAATGAGTCTAAAGAAAAATTACTTGGAAATAATAATAATAATAATAATGATGATGTTGCAAATAAGAAAAAGCAATCTTACAGGCAATACCATTGTCATGAGTACACATGTGCCTTTTGATACACAACAACACATTCCTCTGTCTGAATAAAACTCCAGCTTGACGCTGCATTCACAGCTGCTTTGTTGGCTTTTACTACAAGTTTTCTGTATTTTAAGGTTGTTTTTTTTCCTGAAAAAATGAAATATGATCAAACATCAGAGTAGAAACTCAGCTTTTTCTGAGGAGTCAGTAAAAGATCCTAAGCAAGTAGCTTTTCAACAACGGAAAAAGGAGAATTTCCATGTTTGCCCTGCTGTGCCTTGTGTTTCGTGCTTGACTCACAGACTCGGTCTCGCTGACCAAAAACTGGTGAAACTTCTCCAGCAGGGGAGACTTCCTGATGATCTTCCTGCTCATGTTGGTCTGCCAAGCCAGCTCATCAGGATACCTGGAGAGCAGACACACAATCTGCGCTGAGTCTGTAATTTCAAACCTGCATGTCTCGAGTAAATCATGAACTTTCTTACCAGCTGAGAGGCTGGGGAGCTTCAGTCTTCTGGCCATCAATTTCCAGATCCTGGATCTCCTTGAAGTATTTCTCCTTCAGACAGTGAAGGATCTCCTTGGCGTGACTGGAGCAAGGCAGAAAAAAGGAAAAATGATCTTACATAACACATATATGTTCAGAAACATGATCAAGGAGGAAATAGTTCACCAGTTATCATGATTTAAAAAGAAATCTGAAATACTGATCTGTATGCTATATACACTTATGTTATTAAAGGTAAATAGATTTGAGTGGTGCTAAACATGAACAAGCCAGCATCTAGGTCCGACTTGTGAGTCTGTCTGGCTTACCTCTTGTATCCAGTGATGCGGATGGTTGCTGGTAGTGGTTCCCTCATGGCATCCATAAACTGTTCAAACTCCCCCTCAGGCACCAGGCCTTGCTCCTTGTAGTACTGCTCGAACAACTTGTTCTCCTTGACAATGTCAGCATAACCAGCTCCCCAGCCCTGGAACACACACAGGTTCTTGGATATTAGTTCATTTCAGTTCTTTGCTTATTTGTCTTAATATACAGCTTTTGCATAAAATTGGCAAAATTGGAAATGCGCCCACTGAAAAGAGGCGGAGTCTTCTGTATGGGAAAAAAATAAATGCTAAATAGGGAGATTCGATCCAACTAACTTCCTTTTTTAGCTGCTCCCTGTGCAGTAGTGCCACAGCGGAGTGATCCGCATGATTGATTTGGCCCAAGTTTCATGCCGGATGCTCTTCATGACGCAACTGGGATCTGAAACTATACATCCTGCATGGTTAGCAACAGGACCACCACTAAACCACCAGAGAGACTGAGAAATTTAATCTGAAAAAGTCACAATTTAGTGCTTTCTTGCCAACTGTTTTTCAGCTGACCTGCATTACGTAGATACAAAAATGGAGTTTTCTGTTTTTTTTAATTCATAGTAATTCATCATAGAGTCCTGTTCATCCACATCAAGAGGTTCCAGTCGAGATGGGTTGAACATCTGGTTATGATGATGCCTCCTGTACGCCTCCATTGGGGTTTGTTTAGCCATGTCCAACTGGGAGGAGGGCCTGAGGCAGACCCTGGACACGCTGGAGAGATTTTACTTCCGGCTGCACAGGAAACAGAGTGTCCACCTGATGGAGCCGGAGGAGGAGCCAGGGAGAGGGAGATCTGAGCCTCTCTGCTTATATTATATATTAGGCTGAATCTCCCTTTGACCCAAACCCAGATAAGGAAAAGTTATCAACAGATAGGTGGATGGCTTTTTTTTTTTTTTTTTTTGTTTAATTCACACCTAGAGACACTTAAATGGCATAACCAAAGTGCCCATTATAAAACACAGCCACATTCTTCTGCTTTACCTTTCAGATGTCACCTTAAGGGGTTGCCATGGCAAGTCATCTGCCTCCATCTAACCCTATCCTCCGCATCATCTTCTCTCTGACCAACCAACTTCACGTCCTCTTTTACTACATCCATAAATCTCCTATTTGGTCTTCCTCAATAACTCCTCCCTGGCAGTTCCAACCTCATCGTCATTCTACCGATATTCACTATCCCTAATCTGTACATGTCCAAACCATCTCGGTCTGGCCTCTCTCTTTTTCTCTCCAAAACATCTAACAAGTCCTGTCTCTCTAGTGTACTCACACCTGATCCTTTCCAACCTCATCACTCCCAAATAGGACCTCAACACTTCAGCCTCTGCAACCTCAAACTAAGCCTCCTGTCTTTTCCTCATTGCCACAGTCTCTAAACCATACAACACTGCAAGTCTCGCCATCGTCTTGAACACCTTCCTATTAATTCTTGTTGATCCTCCACCCATTTCACCTGCTCCAACACACTTAACCACTATCCATTGCTCTGGACTGTTGACCCCAAGTACTTAAAATCCTCCACTTTCTTCATCTCTGCTCACTGTATCCTCACTGATCCTCTTGGGTCCTTTTCATTCACACACACATTATTTGACTTCATGCAGCTAATCTTCATTCATCTCGTTTCCAGACATACCTCCCACTGCTCCCGCTCCCTCTACAGATCACAGTATCCCCTGCAAACATTAAGATTCCTGTCTAACCTCATCTATCATCATGTCTATCACCATAGCAACCAGAATGGGCTCAGAAGTGATCCTTGATGTACTCTCACCTCCATCTCCAACTTCTCTGTCACACCTCACCACTGTCTTCCAGCTATCATACATGTCCTGCACCAACACCCAATAATCTGCTCCTTCAACGTCTACAAAGACACACTTCAGTTCACACATTTGTTCCCTGTACCTCTGATTATTGAATGAATGAATGAATGAATGAATAAAGACACTCTTCAGCTCTGACCTGCTCTGTACTTTTCTGTCAACATCCGAAAAGCAAATCATCAGCAGTACTTTCTTTTTTTTTCTTTTTCTTCTTCTTTTTTTTTTTTTTTTTTTTTTTTGGGGGGGGGGGGGGGTGTTCCCCAAAACCCCTTTCTTTTCCCCCAACACCCCCCTCTCCCCCTGACCCCCACCCGGCCACACTCCCTTTGAAACCAAAACCTTCCCTGGT
>JBAMYA010042855.1:0-13962 GCA_037176975.1 Arrhamphus sclerolepis
AACAAAACAAAACAAAACAAAACAAAACAAAACAAAACAAAACAAAACAAAACAAAACAAAACAAAACAAAACAAATGTTAATAGGTTTGTATTTATATCAATGTAAAAATTGTTTTTAATGTTTTTTTTTTAGCCTTTTCATCTCACAATATATCTATATATCTATATATGTTTTCAATTAAGAAAACTTCTTAAATTCACTTTCTATGTTGAACAATTTTTGATCTACAGCAACCAACTGCTTTTAAATGATGTATGCAGTAGCTAGCATTCTCTGCCAGGTCATATTTGACCCATAACACTATAGATGTTGCTTAATTTTTTTCTTTTTTTTTAGAGACCTTAAAAATGTGTTAAAATGGTGAAGAAAGTGTTGACTATATAGACGATTAAATCAATAAATGGGATATCATGTTTTTCCAATATCATAATATGATTTCAATCTGATTCGGCTGGTGATCGACATAAGACAATATCATCTATTAACTGAATATAATCACATCTATTTATATCAAAGCACAGTTAGCTGAAATATCATTTCATAGTTTTATTTTTTTTTTTCATAGTTTTTCTACTAGACAGTTAAATGAAATCTGTCCCTTTATTTAAAAAAAAAAATAGAAGAGACCTCTTGATGACATTTATTGTTTGATTGATTACATGTACTGACATCTGATCAATATATTCATTTTGTATGAATTCTGCAGCATCGTCCAACATTAAATCAAAGCTTAGCTTCCTCCCTTCCACCAAATGGGAAGAGTTCAATGTCTTGGAAATTGTCTTACACTGGATGGAAAAACCATTTGGCTATTGTCAGTTGAGTCATTCATTCACATTTCTCCAGATGATTTCTGGGTAATGAGCCTGTTGTTGTGGCATTAGCAGCAGCACACTGAAAGGAGGATGATGATATCTGTTGTCATCATTGTTGAACAGTAAAATGAAGAGCTGTGAGAGGAGGAAAATGTAAAACGTACAATCATTTAATTTCTGAATTGTCTTTGCATTTAACCTTTTATGTTGAATGTACAGATGGCCAGCGTTTTTGTCTCGAGATAAAACCCAGTTATTTCTGTAATTCTTCAGATGAAACAAGGTGCCTCTGAGCCCTCCTACCCCACCCCATTGGTTTCTTCAATCATCCATTTAGCTTGCTTGTGGAACTTTTTCTGGTAGTGTCAGTCTGAATTTAAGCTCAGGTGTTTTTTAATCCCTCCTTCTGAAATAAGCTTTGATCCATAAACAGACTTTGAACTGTGAAATTTAGATGAGGGGTGTTCCATATCTCTTACCTTACATAATTCTTTTGAAGTTTATATTTCTGCATAAAATCTTTGAGAGTAGAAGGGAAGAGGCCAGGGATTTATTGGGGGAAATTATTGCTGATCTGTGACTGGCTAAAGTGGTACCAAGAACTGCAACAAAATGTTTTCAACCAACTGCTGAGCAGCCTCAAGCCTGTTCCTCCACTAAGAATAACTCCAGTTCAGGGGTTTTGGTGGGTTTCTTCACATAAAAAGCTCATGTCAGGTCCTACCACAGTACTTCAACTGAACTCTATGAATAAAAGTACTCTTGTAATCAAAATTTGGCAAGGGTCAATTTCTTTCTGAACTAAAAAAAAAGAGAAAGAAATTATAATATTCTGGAATTTTGTGAGACTCCATTCGTACCAAAAATACATTCACAAGCTCGCTGTTTGTGTCCACAATTTGCTCCTCTATGTTTTATATAACTTTCAACAATACTTTAATTGTGACAAAACTCTTAACAAATACACTGGCCATTCAAAAACAACAACAACAACAAAAAAAAACTGCATGGATGATTATGTTTCATTTTCTACAAGTCATTAAACTAATTGATGCAGTGAGTAGCTTCTCATTTCTTAAACAACCATGTCTGAAGGCACATCCTGTGGTCATGGAAAAGATATTAATCTGTTTTAGAAGGGTCAAATTATTGACATGCATCAAGTAAAGAAGTGAAGCGCTTTTTGAAATGATGCCACAGTAAATGTGTGCAATAATCAAAACTAAATACAAAATACTAGAGTGACTTTTTTAGGAACTACAGTGTACATCATGTAGACTCACCTGCTACTTTATTAGGACCACATGTTCAAATCCTTCTTAACACAAATAGCTAATCAGCCTATCACTTGGCAGCAACTCAATTCATTAAAAAAAAAAAAAACAGATGAAAATGCTTTCTTGATATCAGAGTTCAGAGAGGAATGGGCAGACTGGTTCAAGAAGATAGAAAGGCACCAATAAGTCCAGTAACCACCAAGGTATGCAGAATAACATCTCTGAACCAACATGTCAAACCTTGAAGCAGATGGCTTATAGCAGCAGAATACTACACTGGCTGGCATTACTGTCAGGTAAGATCAGAAAACAGAGGCTTCAGTTTCCACAGACTCACCAAAACTGGACAACAGAAGAAGAAGAAAGGTTGCCTGGTCTGATGAGTTTCGATTTCAGCTGGAACATTCAGATGGTGGAGTCAGAATTTGGCATAAACAACATGAAAGCATGAATCCATCCAGTCTTCTGTCAGCGATGGTGGTGGTGTGATGATGTAGATGTTTGCTTATCAGACTTTGGACCACCTAGTACCAGTATTGTTGCTGACCATGTCCATCCCTTTATGATCACAGGATACCCTTCTTCTGATGGCTACTCTCAGCAGAGTGAGGCACCATGTCACAAGTGAGTTCACTGTACTTCAATAGCCTTCATAGTCACCAAATCTCAATCCAACAGAGCACCTTTGGGATGTGCAGCCATGGTTTACATATGCTGCCTTCTGTTTGGTGCCATTTCTGCAGAAAGGAAAATTCCTGCAGAATGACTTTTGAGCACTGCATGATAGATGCAACAAAGCACAGCGCATATTAAAGTATCAAATGTAGCCAAAGCTGAGGTGTTATTGGTGTGATAAACCTTCTTTCTTCAAAAAAAAAAAAAATCTTTATTGACGGTTAACTTTCAGTTTTTAAGGATAGTTTTACTTTTACATATAATCAGTGCAGGAAATAACAAAGACTTCATCCACAAAAGAGGGTTTTTTGTTGTAAAAAATTGTTTTAAATTGAAACCAATCAGCGTCAGCATTGGCATTTCAACTCCATGTTGAAAAATAGTTTCTTCTCTTTACATTTCCATAAATCAAACTAAGAATACTGTGATAATATATGTATTACTGTTGTATTACATGTAATATAATTGTGCCACCAAGCACCCACATTATGCGCATACATTTTTTTCAAAGGTTGTTTTCCAGTGGCCCACATGCATACATTTATGTGCATCAATGGATACAAGGAGCTCTGGGACTCTCCATCCATGGGCCCACCAATCCAGTTACAGGTCTGTGATAGCCTGCACATGAAATAAATAACTTAATTTCTTTTGGTAAAATGAGCCAAATACAATGTCACATCTATTTGTTTTAACAGAATATAAATGTAAGCAGTTTACATCCTAACATGAGCAACAATGAGCAACTATTAAGAACTAAATAGGCAAGAAAACTAAAAGAAAATTCATATAAGGCAACTTCCAATGATCGACTTACCAAAAAGAAAAAATAAATAAAATAAACAAAAAAACCCAAAAAAAAACCAGACATGCATTACACCATGAAGGCAAAAATAATTAAACAGAATAACATAGTTCTTGGCCAGTCATGCACACAAAGAAAGGTTCTTTATCATCTTTTCTTCATGCAGAACTGGTCTTTCCATCAAGCTTTGTACACCCCCATGTGGTCAGAAGTTGTGCTGCTACCTAGAGTGGCTTTAAAAAGCTGTTTTAAAATGACACATTGTAAGTGTGACCAAAAATAGCTGATAACAAAAAAAAATACTTGATCATCACAATAAGCCACAATACAAGTTCTCACAGCTCATCAAACTTTCTTTCTTTGCTGCTAATGTTAAACTAAGCCATTCTTTGACCTTTCTTTGGTCTCAAGATAGGAAAAAAAAATACAAAAAAGGAGTCATTGTCTCCTCACAATTGAAAGCATTAATGCTGGAGTTGCTGATACGCCAACAGTATTGACATGTTTTTTAAGAGAGTGAAGTGAAGTTTTTCTCATCAAGTCCATCTGCTCTGCTGTGTTAATGGGCTGAGCTGTCAGGGGGAGGGACCTCCTCTGCCTCCCATCAAAGACAGCAGCTATAAAGGAGCTGAAGGCGAAGACTGCAGCCGGCGCACTGAGACACACAGACGAAGAGTGTGTGTTTGTGTGTGTGTGAGAGAGAGAGAAAGACACAGAGAGTGAGAGCGCCTCCATTTGTGTGGAAGATTAAAAAAAAAAAAAAAAAAAAAAAAAAGTGAGACACTTGGGTGTAACGTGTGAACGAGAGGCTGAGCCTAGAGCAGAGGAGACAGGAGCACAGTGAGGGAGGAGGAGAGAAGACACCAGAGCGTGGAACAGGTTCCTTCTGCAGCCCTCGTCGCCCCTCAGCCTCAGCAGACATGCCTCCCAACTTTGCTGGCAACTGGAAGATGAAGAAGAGCGAGAATTTTGATGAACTTCTCAAAGCTCTGGGTAAGCCCCTCTCCTGTGTCTTATCTGCACAGACAGAATAAGTCTTTTCTTATGCTTTGAGAATGGCATGACTCTTCCCCCCACCCCCACCACATCATACTGTTGTGAGAAGCTCCCTGGGAACTGCAGGCAGAGATGCTGCTGAGGCTGGAGGGGGGACCCTCAGCTTTACAGGAGATAAGGAACAGCGGATGCTGAATTCCATCCTAAACAGACGTGGTATTGTTGCATGAACAGAGGAGGAGAGTGGTGGTGGGGGGTGCAACATTATTCATGTTAGGCATCTAAGTAGGCCATGCATTAATGCCAGGGGAGGTCTGTGGAGCCCAGTGTTGTTCTCTTGTCTTTTTTTTTCTTAAAGTCCATTCTCTGTCATCCTTCTTCATCTCCACTGATGGTCATGGTGGTTCAGACTTGGACCCGTTTAACTGGGTCACTCAATTGTGTTTCAGCGTTTCGTCACGCCGGGACAACTGAGACAGAGAGGAACACAGCAAAAAAAAAAAATGCTCTGTGTCTTTAGGATAATGTGGAAGCATTCAGAGAGCCGGCTTTGAAGCTCTCACACCAAACTGGATTACAGTTTTAACACTTTTTGGCATAAATAGTCCCAGTTTTTAGAATAAAGTGTGCGTTAAATAAAAAAAAAAAAATCTTTATGTGGTGAAGTTGAATAACTTATCTACTTTAAATGCAGTTTCATAATTAGGCTCAATGCTTGCTGCACTCATATCACTGGCATCAAAAGAGAACAGGCCAAGACTTCATCCTTTCTCCAAATACAATAATTCTCTATTTGCAGTTCAAAGCTTAAGTTTCATCTTCTTAATGAACCTTATACTGATAAGTTATTTACCACCTCTCCAGCCCTCCGTCCCCTGCTTTGTTTAATTAAGCGGATTCACAAGGCAGCAGTTCCTCTGATCTGATGATCTGCAGTCTGAGGAGGGGAAGGAAAAAAACAAACAAAAAACAACTGAGTTCAGAACCTCCTCCAACATTAACCTCATCTCGTTGGCGCTTACATAAGGCCCCGATCAAAGAGGCAGTTGATGGGTGACCAAAGCGGATTCCAGTGCTGCAGGGCCGCCACTTTCCATCAACATTGTTCTAATTATCTGTTGACTGGGAGGTTCCCCAACAGGAGCAGGGGACCAGTTTAGCCAGAGTGCAGAGAGAGAGGGAGCAGAGGACAGATCAGACTCACAATTTGCTAATGGAGACGTGTCCGTGCATTTGTGTACACCAACATTTTTTCTAAATTTTAAGGGACATTGACATGAGTCAGTTTATACTCGTGATCAGTGATGCTTCACTGTCTCATCTCTGCTGACCTGAACATCTCATTATCTGTTAGACCACATGCTCCTCTTGAGATGTTGTTAGAGCCACATTTATAAGATTTTGCTGTTAAATATGTATAAAACAAACAAAACAAAACATTGCTATTTGAATACAAAGATAATATACTTTCTCTGGAAAAGGACAGACTTCTAGTCTGAGTGATGCTCATGCATATTTGATGGTTTAAGAACATGGGTGGGGTCAAGTAAGCTGTCACTTCAATGTGTTTTTCATCTTGGGCAGTGGGATAGGACGACCTATGGCGATGATAACTAGGGATGATTTTATGTCAAAGTTGACACAAAATTGGCTGTTTAGAAATTCACCTTTTTCGATGGGGCAATGAAGAAAAAACAAACAAACAAAAAGCCCAGACTGTGGCTCGACATAAAGCCAGAAGCCCTTTCTGAGTCAAAACCAGACATGCCAAATGCTTCCCTTCCCACATCAGGATCACCATTCTTGAAACCATCGGACAGTAGGCGAGAGCCAGCACTAACCTGCCCTGACATCCTTGGGAGTTTGGATACACGGTTGAATAACTCCTCACTGAGCTTGGTGCCAAAATTCCACAGATTTCTCCCAGTTTTGAGAAATAGTTTGGTTTTTCCGTCACAGCCACAGAGGCTTTATTGTGTTTTTACTCTGAAACAAACACATTTCTGGCATTCGTGGTTAAAATTTGTGTGGCTGCTTTAACAGACATGTCAGCAAGAAGGAAGTCTCACCATATCTAAGGTCCTGAGCTGATAGGGGCTGGCATGAAAGCCTGGAGCGGGGCTACATTTGGGTGGGGTGCATACTGGAGAATCTATCTCCCTTTTTTTATCATCTGTGTCATCTGTCTTTTCTTTACTTCTCTGCTTTGCAGATTTTATTCTTTTATAAGAAGTACAAAAACAAACAATAAAAACAATACTTTTCCCACAAATAATCTTCTTAGATAATTATCTTTTTTTTATTTGGAATCTTGTCTTGAGTATTTCTTTGAAATCTTACTCAGATCTACCTTTAGCCTATCTTCTCCCCCTCCACACCTGTCGTTTGTGATTGCAGATTATTTTTTGTGGTATTACGCAATCACTACTATTTCTGTTCTGTTTATGTCTGAGCAGGAAATAAGGAAGAAATTTTAAAAAAAGCCTCTACTGCAATATGTCTTCTTTCTTGAAGAAGTAGAAGTATCTGGTCACTTTATTTTCTATTACTAGTTAAAAGAAAAAAAAAGTACATTGTCATCACTAAGTTGCAAGTATAGATGGGCAGTTTTACAGGGGTTTCTATCTTTTCCATGCTTGACAGCAAATACTGGCGTCTGAATTCATGATCAAATTAAATACTTTGACATAACAAGATCCTTTTTGGACAGCCAACCTGTACGTCTTTAATCCAACCCTGTTGCACCCCTTGTTGCATTTGCTGTACCAGAAGATGCTAGAACAGAGCTGCAAGACTGAATTCTAAAGATTCAATTCAATTCAATTTCATTTATATCTATTAACAACAAAGTTGTCTCTAGGAACTTCTGAGAAATCCAGAGCACGGACCCCGAGCACATGGCAAATCCTAACAGTGGCACGAAAGAAAAACTCCCTCTTGGGAAGAAACCTCGATCAGGATTCAGTTTAATTATATGGGGGACCCTCCTGCAGATAGCCAGCTGGGTAAAGGAAGACATGAGGAGGGAGACAGGACAGAGAAGATGAACGACAAAGAGAGGAGTGGTACAAAAATGTATAACGTGGTACAAAAATATATCTGATATAAAACTATATAAATATGTGGTGGCTGGAGGGTCGTACTGCTGGTCGGTCACTCCAGCAGACATGATGAACAGGCTTCAGTGTCCAGTCGACCCCTTAAAGCTTGCTGCTGTGAACAGAGCTGTAAAAATATGCTGAAAAGGGAGCTTTTATACTCTTTTAAAATACCTTTAAAAGCATATGTGATATTTTTGAATCCCTCCAATCTTGTTAATGGGGTCTGTGTTGGGTCTGTTCAGGCGTGAATGCCATGCTGAGGAAGGTCGCTGTGGCAGCAGCCTCCAACCCTCAAGTGGAGATCCGTCAGGATGGCGAGCAGTTTTACATCAAAACATCCACCAGCGTGCGCACCACCGAGATCAACTTCCACATCGGGGAGGAATTTGACGAGGAGACAGTCGATGGACGAAAGTGCAAGGTAGTGTCCCACAGTCTGAAACTTGGGAGGTAAAATGGTTTTTGAGCCAAAATGAAAGCTGAAGCCTGAACCTTCAGGACCCCAGGCTCTGCACTTTCTGAAAAAGATAAAATCTTGATCTTTTGCTTTTATATAATTGTGCCAATGCATGTGAAAAAGTGAAAAACAAAGAAAGAAATTTGTATCACAGAAATGTGTCTGAGGCCACTTTGTGGCTTTGTTGTAGATTTCCCCACCCTTTTTTAATAGTTGTTGTTTTTTTTTTTTTGTTTTTTTTGGGGGGGTCCTTTTGTAGTCATGTAGGGTTTTTTTTCTCATTTTTTTCCCTCTTTGTCACCATTTTGAGACCTTAGGATTTCATTTCCTCAATCAGAGGTCTGTCCCTCTTATTACTAGGAATTATTTTATGGAAGAAAAGAAAATTCCACTCTTTTACTTCTCACATTTGTTTCACTTAAATTCAGATTATTTGTATAGAATCAATATCAATATGTTCATTCCAGTCCTATTGAATACGGTTCCTTATCTTTCCTGAATATTCACCGCGGTCTATTTCACTTCATTCAAATGTGCATCAGTCTGCTGCATGTCTGGGAAACACGCTGCAATCGTCAGTTGATTTTAAAGGAAATAAAATCCAGATTTTTGGCAGTTTTTGGTCATATCAACAACTGAGACTTAAGTGAAAAACTGTTGTTCTGCATTTATTTCCCATAAAATGTGATCTGGACTTCTTCCCAGCCACTCAAACACATAAGAAGCATATTCTGATGAGAACTTGCAACAAGAAGATCTCCAAAGAGGCACGACGAAGTACAGTTGATCGACACAAGGCTGGAAAATGATATGAAGTAATCTCAAAAGTGCTTAAGCATCCATCAACCAACAGTGTAAAGTATGTTCATGGTAGAACATTATGGAGGAAGCCACTGATCTCCCAAAAACATTGCTGTGCACTTAAATTTAGCCAAACAGCATCTTAGCAGTCTGCAAAGCCCATGATGAAATGTTTTGTAGCCTGATAAAACACTGCGGTTGTCCCAGGGCTGCGTATGAGCACATCTAACCAACATCTAAACATCATTCCAGTGGTGAAGGTGGATCATGGTTTTGGCTTGTTTATTTGTTGCATTTAATTACCAAATGTATTCATCTTTCTTAAATCATGGATGACAATGTCAGGGTGGATGTCCACCAGATGAAGTTTTGTAGAATTTGAGTAATCCAGCATTACAATAAAGGTAAGAATCAAAGAAAATCCAGTTCTGCTTCAAAAAACAAAAAACAAAACAAAAAAAAACCCTAACCCCTAACTAGGGTATTATAACATTGTCAAGAAAAGTAAACTTTTCAACATTTTCAACTTTCCAAAATGTTCATGCAAATAATGATTTTTGTTGAAGTTTTTTTTTATGTTTTTGTTTTTATGCAAAATGGTGACTTTTTAACCTAATGCAATTTTTCTTGCAAAATATCGACTTTTGCAAAACTGTAAATTTCAATGTATGTTATGAAACAGCAAAAATTTCTATTTTGAGACAAACATATGCCCTTCAGGATCTCATGGAGGCCACATAAAATGATGTGGAGGGCTGGATTTGGCCTGCGCATCTTGAGTTTGAGATCTGTGCTTTAAACTGTCAGTATCACTTATATTGTTGTCACTTGTCAGTATTTATGCCCTTTGAGGTCCTCCTCTGCTATTGTTCTTCAGAGGTTCATGACAAAACAGTATTTCTTTGCAATTCCAGTGTTTAGCATCACCTTCACGTATGAGAAGAAAGATCAAGAGCAGCTTGACTTCGATAAGAGTTCCTCTTTGAAGCTCTGTGGGTGCTGATCTTCTTCATGCAAAGCTAAATATACATTTTTTCATTTTGATGGCAACATGAAGGACTAAAACTGTAGATTATATAATGAATTACAGTAAAACATCAGTTAGTTAATACAGAGCTTAAACACTGAAAGAAGGTACAAACCCTGCAATAACAGACATGTTGTTTTTCATGAAATGAGAGTAAACTGGTGTCTTAGAGACATCTGAAATGATCTGAACGCTGAGAGTTACACCATCTGGGTTAAATGTGAAGACTTCACAATTTGATAAATTGGAGGAGGCAGATTGATTGAGCTCAATAACAGCATGCAGGAACGCAAATTATGATGAGTCCCCAACATCCTCATCAGTAACTTCACAACAGCTGATGATCATTGTGTCTAGCTACCTTTTTCACAAGTGTAAAACTACTCAGACTGTATAAAGATGCCGACATCGCTCTGTAACTATCCAAAGCTAAAGATCTCGGGGTGAAATCTTGCAGCTGGTAGAGATTCTGTATGTCGCAGTGAAATGTTGAGCCGCCGTCTAAACATTCATGCAATTTTCAGGAGAGAATGCATTCATGCAGTGTACTCAGACACCTGTATGTGCAGGGTGCTGCGGCGAAGCAGAGCAGAGTTACGTAACTGACAATGATAGGTAGAGAAACAATAAAACCTGCCAGATTTCTCTAACTTCTTATGAAGTTGGCCTTTGAAGCTCCACATTTGATCAAGACTGTTGCAAATCTTTCATGCCAAAGAAATTAAGAATGAACTCATTGACACAACCCTTTACTGTCTTCAAATCTTTTTAATAAATAATAGATTTGAGAGTTGTAGCAATCAAGTCCAGGACTTAGACAGGAATCTGAGTTGAGCACTGATGGCCTGGACTTGGTTTCATACATTAACTGCATTTTAAATGTATTTTTCCATGAACTATTTTGTTATATTAATTTATTTTGTTTTGTTTTATCATTGATTCAGCTGTAAATCAGTTTGCACAAACATGTCTGTGGAGCGTTGGCAAATTTTTCAGGTGGAGGGGGGTTGGCAGAAGATGCCAAAGTTGGTTTTGGCCAAGTTCAGCTGTGCCCATGGTTAAGGGGATTACACGCTGATCTGTGGCTGGCGTCGAGCAGAGCACTGATTAATGCTGCTACGAGGTTAAAAAGCTCCAGTTAATCTGAGGGGGAGCAGTGGGATCAGATGGGGACTTCTCACTTTCAAGGCGCTGAGGCGATAAGGTGCTTCCTGTCACTCCACAGGCGACAGAAAAACAGCTGGGCTTTGGCACAGAATGGAAGTCCTAATGAGGCTGTTACGTAATATCTGTGATGGATGGGCGTGTTTGCTGTGAAGTGGCAAAATCTTTATTATGAGTGTAGTTTTTTTTCTTTTTAATTTTTGGCCAGCCGAGGCTAAATTCACCATCTGGGGCGATGCACATTATTCATCTGAACACATTAGTTTCATTTTCCATATTAGACCGAAGCGTCTCACCTCTGAGCAAGAGACTATCCCGTCTGGTTGCTATGGAGACAGACTTTTGGCAGTGGGGTTACACAGAGACGATCAGGGAGCAGACTTGTAGTGTGAATGGCACGAAGGTAACACTCGATTAAGTCTTGAATAATGTATTTGGTGCAGTTTAGATTGTGGCATTAAAGGCCTTTAGTTATGTTTTTTTTTTTTGTAAAGTTCAGCTGCCGTGTAGAAGTTTGAGGTAAATGGATAAAAGGTGCAATGCATTTTTAGGACAATGTAGCTTTAAATCAGTAGTAATTTTGTTTGCCTCTGACAGCGTGTCATTTACCACAGAGAAGCAGGAACAGCCCTGCGGCGAACAACAACATAATCGGCCGGCAAAACCGATTCTTCAGAACCTCAGGTTCAGGGCCGAAAGATTCTTCATCATTCGTTTGGTGCTCCTCTTTTTGATTTACTATATTACATATAAAGACAAACAGTCAATAGCAATGATGTCATGCTGACAAGCCTCTGTACAGCATTTAATTAACTATTCTCAGAGAAGAAAAGTGTTTCAAAGGTTAAACAACATAACATAAACTTAACAAGCAGAATCGCAAAAGAATGATGATCACTGCAGCTTAGTTTCATCTATATTCCTAAAAGTCAACAATGCAATCCTGCATAAAATTTAATATCTCACATACTATTGATTCCTAAAATGTTCAAAACCATGATAGTGGAGAAAATTTGGCTGCAAGCTGCAACAGTGCCACTGCCAGACATATCCTGTTCTTCACCTAAAAGTTGACACAGTTTCCCAAGATCTTAATGTCATTTCTGCAACATGTCAACATCTCAGCTCTGCTTCACCATGTCTTTTAAGGGATACAAAGATGAGTTCAACATTTCATTTACCCACTTCAGAGATACAGCACATGCAGCAAAATATGAAATCAGGCAGAGATAAAGATGGGAAAGTGTGATAGCTATACTCTGATGTGGGTCCATGATGCCGCAGTATTCTGCTCATTTGGACAGCTCCTTTCCTTTCCTTTCCTTTCCTTTCCTTTCCTTTCCTTCCCTTTCCTTTCCTTTCACGACAACAGGATTCACTGAGTAGCTAGGACCCCAAGCTGAGCGACTGGCCAGCCCAGTCAGTCTTATCAAATGGGAGGCCCCCAAGATGGAGCCTTGGGAAACTCCACATGTCATTTTTGTCAGCTCAGATGTAAACTTGATGTTGACACAAAGTAATCCCAGTCAATTCAATTCAATTCAATTCAATTTATTTATATAGCGCCTATTTACGACAAGTCATCTCTAGGCGCTTGAGAAACCCAGAGCTTGACCCCCTCCTTCAAGTAAGACTCAAACCAATCCAGTACTGTGCCAGAAAGTCAGACCCAGTTCTCCATTTGCTCAGGTAACATACTGTGGTCCACAGTATCATATGCTACACTGAGGTCCATTAATATTAACACTGTGGTGGCTCAATGGGTGGCTTTCTATGGGTCTAAAAGAACCAGCGGTATAATGCCACAACACAATACAAGACAGATGTGCTATAATATCATGTAAAATGGAAATCTCCTGTCTAAAACTGATAACCCATCTAAAATCAATCAATGTAGCTGAGACACTCTGTAACACCCAGAACGTGAATAATGTTTGGCCCAGACAGACAAAATCGACTGATGCAAAGGTGAAAAACAAAGTTTCTGTGAAAGCGATGAGCAAACTCTGACATGTGAGCAATAATGCAATAACATGGTGAGAAGAGAAGAGTCCAGAAGCAGAGTGAGCGCACTATTTTGGTCCCTGAAAGAAAATCCATCATTAAAACTTTTAACCGAGCAGGAAATTAGATTAAACCCCAATTTTTGAAAATGTTTGTACCTGAAACCAATAAGAGTCTGAGTCGAGGCCAAAGAGAGAACATGGAGGAGAATATGTTAGAACTAATCCTGTAAAATTGTCTTGATCTGGGATGTGGGCTTGTATGACCTTTGTGGATAAATGCAGAAGAATTTGTTTAAGTACCAATCCGAGTCAGACATTGTGACAAACATAAAATATAGCTGTATCTAACTGTCTGTCTGGCTCTGGCAACATGAGAGGAAAATCAGAAAGGATTAAAAAAAAAAAAAACATTCTAGACAAAGCTGCAGAAAAGCCCTGCTGTTTTTTTCCAGCCTGGTAAAGACTGATGATGGCAGCCTGCAGCGTCCTTTTGATATGGCGATTAACAATTGTGTATGAGAGACTGCAGTTTCAGCCAAAAATGAACAGCGCTGCTTTTTAATATACAATAACAACCATCTAACAAAGTTGTCTGTAAGTCATGCTAGAAATATTCTGTCAGGCTGGATGATACTGGAAAGATATCGTAGTGTTTCAAAGACAGTCCTGTCAATAGCAGCTCGCTTTGATCAGTTCTAAGATCTGGAGAAGCTTAAGCCTCTTGGAGAGGAGAGAAAAGGAAGATATTTCATCTG
The DNA here is from genome assembly GCA_037176975.1 of Arrhamphus sclerolepis. NCBI lineage: Eukaryota > Metazoa > Chordata > Actinopteri > Beloniformes > Hemiramphidae > Arrhamphus > Arrhamphus sclerolepis. The sequence goes on from JBAMYA010042855.1 coordinate 13,882, forward strand.
CTTTAAATGTGCTGTTTTCTATAACCAGAGTCACACAGCAGCAAAGAGAGGAAACAAAGAGAGGAATCATGAAGAGTAACG
>JBAMYA010042856.1:0-13962 GCA_037176975.1 Arrhamphus sclerolepis
GATGGATAAAAGACTTGCCATCTATAATTGAAAATAACTGTCAATCTTTTTTACTTTAGATTTAAATTTTTTTTTTTAATGGTTGATATAGTATATCGTTGATGGAAATGTTTTAAACTTCAGACACAAAATGCTGGGGTACCCTGCTCTCCCTCTGCCTACTGTACCTGTCTGAGGCGACGCGCTGACTGCCAGAACTCCCCACTCCGTGATGCTGTCTGGTAGCGGGTTGTCCACGTTCTGGGATGCCAACCTGTCAGTAAAAGTGTTACTTTTATTTTCATCAATAAACACATCAAAACTCATAAACAGAGCAATTAATACAATATTAGTATTTGTATAGTTTAATATGTTTAAATAACTGAAAGTGAAGTCTTGTTAACAAAAAAAAAAACAACTAATAATATAAAAATAAACAAAATGCATTTTAAGTGGCTGCAGTAGTTGAACTCTAGTACAGTGAATGTGATAAAACAAATAGAAATGCATATATACATGAAGAAGTGCTGTATAAATGTATCCTACAATAAAATAAAATAAAAAAGTTGAAACGTAAAATTTAAAATGAAATCTAAACTGCAAAACAAACACTTCTGCTTCCCTTGTTACCTCCACTTTAATCTTTAACTCACCCATCTCTACCTGCCTCGGTGGGCAGGTTAACGTCCATCCACAGCCAAGACTCATAAAACTTGGAACGAAGATATACTTGGCTTTCATCCAGGTACTCCCACTCTTCCTCCTCCTCTTCCTCCTCCCTCGCCATCGCCCTTGACGCAGCAAAAACTCTATCTTCCGCTTTATTCACAACTCCATAGGTCAAGGTTCGTCCACGTTCACGTCCCCAGTCTACTTGAACACATCAACAGTTAGAATGGGGTGACCACTTATCACATAACTGCAATCACCAGTGAAAGTAAGTAGAGCAACATTACTGATCCCCTGTAAAGTTTTTATTTCCTCCATCATGAAGATTTAGCAATATTGACTTTTACATGTATAGTTTGGATTAGATGTAATAAATAAAAAAGGAATCTCCCAACTTAAAAGAAGACTGGAGGCTGATAACGTTGACCTACTGAAGTTGCGTCCTGTGAGTGGTATCCTCTGTCGTCCAGATAACATCACTCTTTCATACATAAATGGAGAGGCGGTTGGCACTGGTGGAGGACTGGGAGTAGGAGGAACTGTGGTGATGGGTGGCAGGCTGGTGGGGATCTCAGTGTTAAACAGCTGGCCCCTGTAAGTGGCACAGCAGTAGCGGAAAGCCAAGATGCACTCGGGGCCCTCGCTTATGTAGAGGGAGCGTCGTGTGCAGGAGTACGGCATTTTGATCGCCCGAAGGCCGTCTTTACAGCACTGACGCTGCAGCTTCTCCTTGTAGTGACTCTCTGGAGGGAGAGGAAAGGATGAGAGGGACCATGAGGCTCTCAACAAGTGATAAAAGACAAATATGTGACACAAAGCAGATTAGTGTTAACTCCTCTCTTTTAGAAGTGACCAACAGCTGGTGTGACCCAAAACAAACTCTTAGTATATGGTACAAAATCTTCACACCTTTATACCCAATGCCAGATTTAAAAAAATAAGAAAAAATAGCAGCATAAAGGATGAATTAATTTAGTTTAGTTTATGCGTGTAATCCACATAAATGAGACCATCTAATCTGAACATTTGTTGTGATAAGTGCTCTTCCTCTTTCCTGTAGACTGTTAGTGATGAACTGAGAATACTCACCCAGTCGTGCTTTACGCTTCAACAGCTCAGCAGAGCGCCTCCTTCTGGAGCTGCCTGGACACTGCAGTGCTACAAAAAAGTGGAGAGGGTTGATTTGGGGGCCATACTTTGCTGGCCCTTTTTTTCATGTGTTAAAGGGAGAATCTTTGCTGTTTCATTCTTGGTGGTGGCTTTAACACTCATGAATCCCTGGCTTCCCTCCTTCCTCTTTGTTCACTTGCACTGTAGCCATCCATCCATCCATCCATCCATCCATCCATCCATCCATCCATCCATCCATCCATCCATACCTTGTCTAGTTGGTGTTTGGAAGCCCATATTAGAGCTGTAAAGAAGTCCTGCATCTGTAAACACTCCAGCAGCATTTTGACCTCCTCCTCTGGTGCAACCAATATCTCCATGCTCCACTGTGTCCCAAATCTGAAGAGGTTTCCATTCAGAAGATAAGATGACTTTAAAAACCCCGTGTCCACAAAAAAAGGTACATTTTTAAACATGCAACAACAAAATCTGTAATTTGTTCATTCTTTCTCAACTACTGTATGTTTAACAGTGACCTGCCTAAAGTAAATACTTTTCAAACAATTTTTTTTTCTAAAAGTATCTGGATTTGTCAGATAGTCAGCAGACACAATTTAGTGCCAACAACACACTCAAGAAAGACGTAAAAGAGCTGCAGAGAAAATTATTCAGCCAAACTCTTAGGCAAGGCAAAGCAGTAAGATGAGAAAAATATTATTACTTTTTTTATGAGTTTGTGAATCAAAAGAAGTGACTGTAGCCAGAAAAAACAGCTTCATCTTAATGCAGAGGAGCAAATCTGAGGAGAACAAGTCACTCTGACGGTCCACAGAATTTAACACATATAAGAAAACGTGCATAAATGTTTACTCTTCCAGTGGACCACAACTGGATAACATCCACAACTGCACTTTTTAATTTAGACCTGAGGACCACAGAAGTCAGCAGTGTTTTTACAAGTTAATATGTGAAAGAGATTAAAGGTTTTGTCATATTATGGACAACGTTCCAATGTTTTTAGAAATAGGGTTTGCATCAATGATTACATTTTTCTGTAATGACACAAGTTAACTTTTCACTCTTGACTGGAATAGATTTCATGAAATGATCCAGCCTTCAAACGGAAACACATGAACGTAGATACCTTCCTCTGTGTAAGTCTGTTCTTGTTGAGGAGATACACGGCATTGTCCACAGCCACCAGGCTCACCACGGCCCCGGGGTCCCCTTTAATCTGTATATGAAGGTTTTTCCCTGGTGTGTAGTCTCTGTGTATGCCATCTACTGGCCCAACTTTGAGCTACAAGACAGAACAATAATAATAAAACACTCAACAACATTTTGTCAAATGAAGAGGTATGAAAAATAAACTTTTTTTGTTATTACTGATTTATTCCGCCTGCATTTGATTGTGAGAACTAATTGTGGATGTGGATGACTACTTGGTGCTCTGGTGAATAATTCCAGCATCAGGAGGCTTGATTGAAACAAAATAAACTACACTGTACGTGTTGATAGCAAAGAAGAATCTGTAATCTAGTCATCTATTACACTTTCAGTTAATAATACTTTATTGTTGTTTTTGAACAGTAATAGTTTGAGCAACACTGTGATTTATTAACGGTGTAGAAAGTAAAGGATACTGAAATTCTTACCATGAAGGCTACCAGTGTCATTAGGTGAATCATAAAGCTATGAATATTAAGCCTCAATAAGTCTAAATGTACTTACCGTGAAATACGCGATCTGGATTTTTATTTTTTGTTTTTCCCACAGATATCAAACCACTGCTGTGAACCCTGTCACCTCTGAGAATAAGCGGAGCTCTCACCCCTCCAACACAGGACTCTGCCACGTCGATCCATACAGAGTCTGACACCACCTCCTCCTGCCCCTGCCAAGGAATATTGTAGAACGCCACGACGCGAAATGATGGCATCATCTCTGCTGTTACCACCAACCCAACGTTGGTGAGTATCTGGCCGGTTACATCCACACGTTCAGCACTTATAATTTTGCCCTTACTAAGCACCTGCAGGGTTTTCCAAAACAAAAAAAAGTCAGAAATAATTCTTTACGTACTGGAAATATTCTATCATGCACTAGCGGTGTCCTGTTCTTACCAGGTATGTGATGTATTTGATCAATTCTCTGTGTTTAGGCTCTGATACAGAAATGGAGAACTCCAGGGACAGTCTTCCTCCTAAAGACACTGTTGTGGTACTCGTGGAGATGTATAAATAGTTTTGCTGGCGCTGATTAAAGGTGGTGTAGGGCTGGACAGAGATCTGTTGTCTCGCCTGCTGATCTGGTCTCAGGTCTGCCTGTGTGGTCTCAGCCTGCAAATCAAAGATTAAGAAGTCATTCTGGTGCAGTTTTTGTTGTGTGAACCCAAAATCAGCTGTCTGGCTGTTGCATATAGCCTAGAAAAGCCCAGACAGCAAAAATACAGAACAAATAGAAACTAATATTCTTTTGTTTTTTCTTACTTGCAACTAATTTGCTAATCTCAAGAAATAATGTAGCTAATGGATATTCAGAAACAAAATCTTGATCAACTCCAATCAGTCATGCGTTCATGGATTCTGTTTGAATGAATAAAGGCAACGTGCAGTCATACTAACAGTGATGGTTTGTGTCTGATGGTCGCTGGGCATGTTGATGGTGGCTCTGGTGGTGCCAGCAGAGACTATCAATGGTGTTTCCAGTAAATTCAGCTTGACTAGGACATTACGGGCCGGCGAACCATCATGGTTGCTCACCTGAATCTGGTGGGGTTGGAGAATATTTCACTGATAGTTTTGCTCAAAATTAAATTGGCAAATTCCAGTAGACTGAAAACACAGATGATGGTCTTTACTATAAAGTCGAACGGCAGGCCAGGCTTGAAGTACTTTGGCATGTCTTTAAATGATAACTCATACGGGGACTCCACGATTTTGATTCCAGACTTTTCAGCCTCCACCAGATCACTTCCTGTGGAGGTAGAACAAAAAAGAAAAGAGTCACCTAACTTGAATTATTTACTATTTACCACAGAATCAACTAAATACCTCTGAGATCTGGACAAGATGTTGCTTTTTAAAGTCCAAAATAAGTATGATATTTTTTCCTCCCTAGCAGTAAAATGAATCTGGACTATGACTGAGCAGTCAAAAAGGTGCTTATCCAGAGAGTTAAAGGACATAATGAATCACATTTGACCTCAATGTGCATGTTGGAGTTTCACAGATGATGTCATAGACAAACTCTGGTCTGATTACAACATTTTGGAAAGTCTTTTTCAGGTTGTGGTTCAATCCTTTGGAGGACCACAGTTGATAAAATAAAATAAAATGAAACATTTTGCATTTATTCATGCATGGGTTTAACACTGGGATCATTTATTTATTTATTATGGACTTATTTATGCACAAACGGGAAAAGGGAACAAAGTTTGCTATTCTTGTTACCGCATGGTAAGAAAGTGGATTCAGCTATCTGCAAGAATGAAACATAAACTACTTCTGGCAACTTTGAGAAGGCCAGAAGTACATGCAAGTACATAGATAAACATATAAATATATAAATTGTTAAATATGATGTTGATTGAGTACAAACAATGAATTATTCATTGATTTATACTGCACTACATATACTCTACACTTGAGTTCCCTCAGGAGAGTGTGAGAAAAATAAGCATTCCCTTTTAACCAAATAACAGTAACCAATTGTTATATTTCTTTTAAAAGAAATACTTGGCGTTGTTTTGTTTGTCTTGAAATCTGACAGGCAGACTGAGGAGCTCACCTGTCTTGGTGAGCACAGAGGCCTTCACATACACAGAGCTGCCCACCAGAGACCTAACGTTGGGGTACGCTGCCCTGATCTCGTCCATGCTCAGTGTGACAACTCCTCCTTCCAGCTGCATGGATTAGAGAAAGAAAAACTCAGTGTGTTTGTGTGAATCTTTTCTCTTTCATAAGAACTTAGAAGATTTCAGAACAGTTTTCAGCAAAGTTTGCACCTGCTGAACAAACTGAAGATGTGTGAGAAGAGGAAAATCAGTTTGTTTGTTTTTTTTTAATTTCACTAAACGACTCATTAAAGTCATTTGCTCTGTTGATTGATGGTCTGCCACAAATGACAGACCATCAATCAACAGATGGAGAGTAACAGCTGGATTTCACTTACGTTTGACACCTGCTTTAATGAAGTTAACCTTTTCATCTCTTGGTTGATGTTTACTCCAAACACAACGTAGGCTGTCCCCTGGACAGGCTCGCCGTACAGGTATCTGAAATGCAGTCACCACAGTCACAAATAAATAACATTTTCCCTCACAAATACTGTTTTCTCATTCTTTCTCCCATTGAGTCTGTAAGTTCTTGTGGTTTTGCTGTGAGGGTCAAGTATGTCGATTAAAACACAGTTTTTGGTTCAATTTAAGATTAGCAGTAAAGTGTAGCACGGGGGGTTAATATACATATGTATATATTTAAAAAGTAATATTAATCTTAAAGACTAAAGAGTAATTGACATGGTCCAGAGGTTTAGGGAGAAAATGCTGCAGATATTCATGTTTGTCTGTGCACGTGTGCACTGAACCAACCTGGCAGAGATCTCTACGTCCAGCTGTTTGTCATCCAAGCTGAGGAAGGGCTTCTTGGGTGTCAGCGTAACATTAAACGCAGGAAGAACTGAAAAAAAAGAGTAATGACATCGATGTTACAAAATGTGACATTAAGGAAAGATTTATAAAAAAGGATTTTCTGTCATTAACATAAATAAGACCAGAATAACATCACTTGCCGTATTTCTTCACCTCAAACTGGGAGGTGAAAGTGTTCTGCTCCCAGTGGTCAAACTTCGCAGTCACTGTCCATGATCCTTCACTACGAGACATTCAGGCATTTTATAGAAAGCCGAAACAAATAAATAAATAAAGGCCTCCTATCTCCTGCTTAGTCCTTAAATATGAAAGTCATCGCAAACTTAAGAAACTAATTTAATCGAAAAAGAAAACAAAGCATCCTTCTCTTACAGTTACTACAGGTGTATCATTAACTGTGAGAGAAGTCTGTGTTTTGCAGGTTTATTAACATATCATATTCTATATTTTGAGCAGAGATAATTGTCTGAACTTGATTTTAAGGTCTAAGTGCATTTTTTTGCGTGAAGTGAGTTTTTCCATCTCAGCGTGCCTCTGTAAGTGTACAAATATTGCACAACCTAAAATAGCTCCAGTGTTGACCTGAATAAACATGTTTGCCAAATAGTGAGGTTTCAAGTTCAAATCTGGGTGAATTCACAAGAAAATGATGATCTCATAAAACTCAGCTTCCCCCCTTAAGAGGAGATGGCAGACAGATGACAATCTTTCATACTAAATGGTTTTTGTAACTAATCCTCACAGATTGAATGCGTCAAAATAAAAAGCTAGTCTCACTTGACCATTTCAGACAGCTGAAACGTATCAGTAATGATGCCATCTGTCGCTCTTTTGCGGGTCACTTGCTTAACCACCACTCCGTCTGGATTCTGAAGAACAAAATTTACGTTAACAGCGAAAAAATCTAAAGGATATCACTGATGGATTGTCTGAATTCACGATTCAGAGAATCTACAAAGACATCATTTACAAACATCCTCAACCAGATGACAAAATTCTTCATGTAAATTTTGTTTCTCAGACACATTCAGTTCTTTTGCCTTGATAAAATGTTTTAGGCACACTCTTTTTTAAATTAATTGATTTATTTTTCAGCTTTACCTGAATGTCCACAGTGATGGAGCTGTCAAAGGCCTTAAAGGACGGAGAGGACACGAAGGTTCGGAATCGAACTGGCAAAGAGAGAAGAAGACGTTGAAAGTCACTCAAAGTGATAGTTGTAGAAAAACCTGTGAGGATGAATGATGCTGGAAAATGAACGTTGTGTGTTCTTAAAATCCACCGACACTAGTGTGGTTGTCCTCTTATCTCACCAGTGTCTCCAGGGTTGTAGATGGGCTTGTCTGTCTGGATGAAAATGTACCCAGAGTGGAAGGACACCATCAGTATTCTCTCCTCTGAGTAGAAGCTCTCAAAGGTCACTTTCAGGTACACAAACTTGTTCTTTTTCTCTTCACGATTCAGCAACTCAGATGAAAGCTGGAACAAGGTGGTAATGAAAGAGCAAGAGGAAAACTGTGAGAAAAGTAACACCAAAAACACCAATTTTTAAACCAGAAAGCCTAATTTGAAATATTTTGATTTCTTCTTTGAGGCCACAAAATCAATATAGCTTGGTATGGGTAAATTGGGCAAAATGAAGCTTTGATCCTGCTGGAACACCTGTATAGTCTTGAGGGCGTGGAAGCCATTAGCTTGATTGAGTGTGACGGTGTCCTGGAGGAGCATGGTTTGTTTGTTGAAGTCCTGGATGAAGATGGAGGCGGTGACGGGCACGGTGAGACCGTCAGCCTGCAGATAGATGTTCTCCTCGCTGTCTGTCCTCAGCAGGTCTGGAGCCAGCAAGGAGAATCTTATAATATTAAAATAAATAAATAAATAAATGAATAATACCGTAATATGAGGCGCACCAGAATTCACTTTTTTTTCCTACCAAGTGCAGTTTTGTAATCATGAGTATTACGACGGCAGACCTTAATAGCATCACATCAACGTGCTGTGACATACATTCTAGAAATAAAGATGAAATTTCTCAGATTTGAAATGTTAGTAAATATTATGAATCTTGAAAAATCTATTAATATTAAAGGTAATATCAATGCAAGTACTATCTCTTCATATACTTTATGCCAGTGCTGCATACAGTACATTTGAACCAGCCGTAGAAGTGCTTTAAAAAACATTCATATCAAGACAAACAAACAGTGACTTTGTACTGTATTTAAAGTATTGATGTCAGAAGAACGCTTAAAACAATCTAGTAAAAAAGATTTGAGTATATCTAGATGCCCATCTGCTGTATCTGCCTGTAGCATCATTTAGTTACATAGTTGTGTTAGTGTCTGTAAGGCAGGACATGTACCTCGGTGCAGAGTTAACTTGGCCATTTTGGTTTGTTAAGCTGAAAATAAACATGACAAGTTTTAGGTTTTAGTAAAACAGCGCTGTAAAGTAAAGCAGATGTATTGGAAAAGGATATTGAGATGTTGTAGAATGAATTGATGGTAATATGGCATTGTTTAAGTCTAACTTTGATTACTTACTCATGGAGGTCCCAGTATCTGTCAATCGGAACAATTCTGGGGATTGAATCCAAAAATATTTAGGAAAGATGCCAGAGATTAAAGACTGTAAATGTCAGTACAGTTTCACATCTCTGCATACACACACACACACATACCTGTCACGCCAGGATTGCCTGTAAAGAACACAGCTGGATTAGTTAACACATTTTCAAATTCAGCAGAAACCTTAGAAGTAAAGATTACCTCCTGGGGATGTCAAACCGTCCACCAATGCTGCAGAAAGGGATGACAAAAGAAAGTGTAGCATCAACTGAACGATGTCGGTTAACAACTATCCAGCAAAACCTTCAGATTCCACCTCATCAGATACTACAGACACACAGGAAGGGGTGGGTGGCAGTTTCTAATTGGTTTCCGGTTTCTTAAAGTACATATATTATACTTTTTTTCTGACTTTCAAAGTATCAAAATTGCCTAAAACTGTCCTATACAAGCTTTGTAGCCATCGCTGTCAGAGGGGCATGATTAATTAAGAAGTAAACAAATATTCTGAAAGCCATCATACCCAGGGCTTCCAGAGATTTGTCATCAAAACATCTTTCTGCTTCAACAAGTATTAAATTGCGTGTTCAGACTTTATCTCTAATCTCCAAGATGAACCCAGCCCTGCCCCCCTTCAGGTGCAGTTCAGGTTAAAATACATATAGATCCTCTGACTGTCTCTGTTGGAGTGGGGCATGACTGGGAGTAACGTATGTGGCTCATTGACATAACAAATGACAGCAGAGTGAGCGGGGAGCAGTGGGATGGGGGACGTTAAACATGCGTCTCACCTGGAATGCAGAAAAATAGAAGATTTAGGCTGCACGGTCTGACAAACCCGAGGAATTTCTGGGTGGCAATCAAAGTCAAACATCTCTATTGTAGGGATCGATCAATACATACAGAGAAAAATATACAGAATATTTAAAGTGTAAATAACGAGGATAAGTTTTAGTTTAATTAGTGGCAGTAGAGTGCTCTAAGGTACAAATGAACTGGCCAACATAAAAACATTAAATGAAATTGGACTTTATTGGAAAAAGCTGTCCCACCCTGACTAGATGAGTTTTGGTGTAGAAAGGGGATTAGATTTTTTTTTTTTTTTGAAATCTAATTATAATAATGTAGAATGAGCCATTATTGATGTCCATATTTTATTATTTACGCATGGAGGTCCCAATATCTTTCAAGTGTAGCAAATCTGGGGATTAAATCCAAGAAAAATTCAGTGAAGCTGTCAGAAGCAGGACTTTGTAGCAGTCAACACAGTTTCATCTCCATGCATACACACATACCTGTCACGCCAGGGCTGCCTGTAAAGAACACAGCTTCATTAGTTCACAACAGTTCAAATGCATGAGCTGCTGTAGTAGTCAGTAGAGAGCAGAGAAGTAAAGATTACCTCCTAAAGCTGTCAACCTGTCCACTGGAGCTGCAAACAAGCGCCAGAAAAACAATGTTGTGTAGTGTCCACCGAACCATGTCGCCTTCCTGATGTCCCAGCGGACTGTGACCACAAGGCAAACGAACCGCAAGTATATATAACCAAAAATCATCAAATTCTACCTCATCAAACACTACAGTCACCAGGAAGGGGAGGGGGACAGTTTCTGATCAATAGGTAACAGACAAAAAACAAACTACAGGCTTGTTGGTCAATGAGCATAAGTGGCCTTTGATCACAGCCAAAGGTTCAGTGGAGCAGAGTTTTTAGGTTTCCTCTTTTGTTTTGTAACATTTGTAAACCATGTCAACCCCCAGACCAACCCTCTAACAAAGGCATCATGCTGATATATGCTATATACATACATCAAGTACACTGCATAATTTCTATAGTGAATTACTCCACACAAAGAAGTATTTTAAGAGTGAAAACACAAAAACAGAGTATTTTACCAAAGTGATGTTGCAGTCACCACCACTTTTCCTGGTTCCTCTTCAGATAAATTGTTCTGCCCCTTCGGAAGGCAGCGCTGTTGCTTGTAAGATACTAGTTATTTATATTAATTTAAAAAAAAAGAAACAGGATCGAGTCCATTCCAACTTTTAAATTCTAGTGTTTGTGATGGAATCTTAAGAATAAAGCCCCAATACACGAGAGCACATCCTCATAAGTAATCCACTCGTTTGATTTGTGTGATCATTTACTTAACTGTAGTCTCGCTGAATATGCACCTTCATAATCCTTTTATAGTTCATACAGATGTGGATAAGCTTGTCTTTCTCAAAAGGGATTCAGTTAAGAGCAATTACCGTGTGTGTACCTGTGTGCCTTTAATGTGTGACAAACCAATAAAACCATGAAAAGGAAGTTTAATGTATTCAATTCAGTTACATTCAAAAGTACTTTATTAATCCCCAAAGGTAAATTAATTGCCACAGTAATTGTCATTACTTTAGTCTCTTCAAAGATTCATTGTAGATGGTTACTGCTATGGTCTCTGACTGAAGATGCTCCGTAGTTAATCATTGTGTTGTATAGAGGATGTTCAGGGTTGTAAATGATGCTTTTCATTTTAGAAAGTATCCTCCTTTACACAATCAGCTCCAGTCTTCAGAACAGAACCAGCTTTCTTTAATTTGGTTCAGTTTCTTTAAGTCACTGACTCTGATGCTGCTCCCCCAGCAGATGACTGCAGGATTGAACTCCACAGTAGATTTATAGAAGATATGCAACATCTTGCTGCACTGAAGAACCTGAGCTTCCTTAAGAAGTAAAGTCTGCTCTGTCCCTTCTTATAAACAACATCTTAGTTGCATCTCTAGTCCAGTCTGCTGTCCAGGTGAACACTAAGGTATTTATACTCCTACTATTTGATATAATCCTGGTTCTCTTAATCATCTCCTCTGTTTTGTTCACATTCAAGATGGTTAGTCCTGCACCATCCCACATAGTCCTCCACCAGGCCACTGAATTGTGTCTCTTGCCCATCTGCAATACATACAACAATCGCAGTGTCATTAGAGCATTTCTGCATGTGGCAGAGCTTTGACTCGTGCTGGAAGTTGGATATGTAGAGCATTAACAGGACAAGGGAGAGCACTGTCCCTTGCGGCACCCCTGTGCTGCAGAACATGGTGTCCAAAATGTAGCCACCCAGACTTACAAACTGTGGTTTCTCATTGAGATAATCCACAATCCAGGAGACCAGGTGTGCTTTGGTTTACTCTCTCCATGTCCCCCTCTGTGGTGCTGTGGCTCTTCTTGCAGCCTGTGATGGTCTTCATTCCCTCCCAGACCCCTCTTATGTTATTCTGTTGTAGTTTCTGCTCCACCTTTCTCCTCCTCCACCCCTTTAGTTCCTTGTGCTTGCTTCAGCCCCTCCTGGTCACCATCTCTGAATGCCCTCTTTTTTTTCTGCAGAAGTACATGTAGTCTGTAATGCAGTCTGTGAACCCCTCACACTGCACTGTCCTCACCGTGTGGCTGCTGTAGTACACTCCAAGCTATAGTGTAATAGTGGACTCAAAACAGTCCCTCAGAGCCTTCTATGCCTCAGTAGACCACTTCCTGAAGGAGCAGGTAGTTGTGGGTTGTAGGGTTAGGAGCACACCAGTTTGTGCTCTGACTTTCCTAGTGGGGGGAGGGTGGTGGCTGAGTATACCTCCTAAGAGTTGGCATGCGAGGTCTGTTGTCCTGTTCATCCTGGTGGGGCAGTCAACAAACTGGTGGAAATCCTGAAGTGTAATTTCCAATGTAATGTGGTTGAAGTCTCCAGAAACAAGAATCAAGGCCTCAGGGTGCTGGGTTTGCAGCCTTGACACAATGAAGAGCATGACATCACACGCTGCGTCTGTGTCAACTTATGGAGGAACATAAATAACAATGACGATGGCGTGGGAGAACTCCGACGGCGTGTAATATAGCCCGACAGAGACTCACAGCTAGCAGTTAGTGTCCTGAGAGCAGAACGTCTTCTTCAGAGTCACATGCCCCGGTTTGCATCATCTGATGTTCACATACAGTATCAGTCCCCCTCCTTTTCTCATGGTGCTTTGTTTACAGTCCCGGTCTGTTCTAATCCTATGGATTCTGGACAGCGCCACATTAGCTTCTGGTACGTTGCCGGTCAGCCATGCCTCAGAGAAACAAAACAAGCACTCCCTGTATGTCCGATCATTTCTTACATGGGTGGACAACTCGTTGGTCTTGTTTGACATGGAGTTCACATTTTGTATAATCACGGAGGGAACTGCAGGCTTAAACCCGTACCATCCCTTTCACCGTTTAGCCTTTAGCCTAGCTCCGGCTCGGCAGCCTCAGTACTTCTGACGCAGCTCCTCAGGAATGAGGTAAACAAAGTCGGCACAAGCTTGAGCAGCTTCTTTCTTGAAGAAGCAAGGTTTTGGCTGCTATTTCGCAATTGAAAGTACTCTTTATCCATGGGATATATATTAACAGGCAACTCACAACGGTTGAAAAATAACAGACGAACATAAAATGTAGTTAAATGTAGTTAAAACACTAAAAATACAGACCTACTGAATTGGCTGCTGCTCTCATCAGTACCTGAATGCTCAAAACTTTAAATCTTGTAAAACTTTAAACTGATTAAATGAATGGTGAGCCCATGGAGGGAAGCCAAGACAGGGATGGTATGCTCACGCTTCCTTGTACCAATCAACTTTCTTGCTGCTCATTTTTAACCAACTGCAGACATGTTAGTAAAGACAGGCCGAGGTACAGGGAACAGCAGTAGTCCAGGCGTGATGTAATGAAAGCATGGGTTACTTTTTCCAGATCATTATTAGATAAAAACTATTTGAGGTGGGAAATGATTCATAACTGATAAAAACTGTTTTTAACAAAAAAGCTTATCTGTTTGACCAAGACAGAGTCTTGAATCAAGTATGACCTCCACATTTTTTGGCACAGGATTTAACATGCGGTGTGAGGTGAGCTAGTTTGTGTCATGCGGCAGAAGGAAGAGGACTCAAATGCAGGGCTTAGCAGTGACAAACTCAATAATCCTTTTTTAATGAAGT
>JBAMYA010042857.1:0-13962 GCA_037176975.1 Arrhamphus sclerolepis
AAAATAAATGAACATAACAGCCATTACCTTATCCATGGTTAAACCAACAATAAAATACCATTGTGAACATTATGAACACCACTTTCAGCTAAGTTAATGAGTGACGGGAAGCTATGTTGAGGTTAACTAGCCTTATAGCCTACATCCTACATCCTACATCCTACATCTTGCTGTCTGCAAAAGACAGAATAAGTTAAACGTTTTAACCTTTTTAACCGAACGTTAACGTTACTCTGTCCACAGCCTATTGTCTAAATTAGTGAGCTAACAGAGCTGCGTAAACAGAGCGAACATGAGAGCAAACTCCGCTTCCCGAAAGTTATAAAATGCCTGCAGAATCCAGTTAAGGTACAAAAATTTATTCAACAAAAACAGTGATGCAGTTAAGTGTTTTTTTTTTTCTCTGTTTCTGTGTGGAGAAGCCTGTCAGTCACCTCTTTCACTCCCCTGACTCCTGAACGTCACTCACTCACTCATCCAGACACTGGTCTCATGAGGAAACGCAGCTTTATATATAAGGTTTTTCTTGTTCCCGAATACAAATATTTTTTAAAGTATTTGTTCAAAATAAGCATTCGTAAAAAACACGTTATTTGTGCCTTTCCGAATACCGTATTCAGATTTGGCTCCACCCCTAATAGATACATACTACCTCTGCATTAGATTATTATGTACTGATTATAGACCAACATCCAACATACCACTTTATCTAAAATTTTCAAAAAGGCAGTTTCAACCCAGTTAGATGACCACCTGCATGGAGTTGAAGTTTTTCAGTCAGGGTTCAGATGACAGAAAAAGCAATGGTTAGAGTTTCTAACCCTACTAGTCCTGCTGGACTTCAGTCCTACTTTTGACACCATAACAGCATTTTACTGGGTCATTTAAGGACATTAGTGCCTTGATGTCCACAAACTTTTTGCTTTTAAATTCTAATAAATTGGAGGTTATCACATTTGGTTCCAAACACCTTCGGGACAGATTAGACAATTTTTATAGTTATTTTAGAGCAAAAAGAGCCATTTAAACAGCACATTGATCATGTTTGTGAGAGAGCATTTTTTTCACCTCTGTAATATCGCCAAGATCAGCAGCAGACTCTCTCAGAGTGATGCTGAGAAACTAAACCACACATCACTTCATGACTAGATTACTGTAATGTGATATTAGCAGGATGCCCAAGTCATTCCAGCTCATCCTAAATGCAGCAACGTGAATGCTGACAGAGTCTATCTCTCCCCTAATTTAGCCTCCCTCTACGGTCTCCCCGTAAAATTTTGAATTTAACTCAAATTTTTGTTACTCGCTTATTCACATTAAAATTCATAAATACTTAATGACCTCTGAAGGGAAGTTTAGTTATACTATAAGGTTCCTAGTCCTCTGTTATCAGGCACCTTTACTACTGAACCAGCTACCAGTTTGGGTTAAGGAGGGTGACACCACCTCAGCCTCTAAAACTGGGGCAAACTGAAAGCAAAGGAAAAATAGGATGGGAGAGAACCTTCTTAAATTATCTGAAACATAACGTTTTGTCAGGTTTTGTTTATATTTAGAATCTCTTTGGTTTAGCACCATTAAAGGCCCTGAATATACTTGACCTTTAAGGATTTGAAAGCTAGTTATTCTGATTTTTTTTTTAGATTTTTGGGACAGCTAAGACTTTATCAATAAGCCCTTCATGCCTTTCTCTCAACAAAGTGGCGATCAGCATATTTTGCTTAACTGAAACATTTATGTGTTGAATCTGAAATTTCAGTCTATGTGGAGAATTGAAATGATCTACTGTCTGTAAGAGCCACTAAATTTAGATTTTAAGCACATCAGAAAAGCAACTGAGAGAATATTCTCCCTGAATAGAAACTTGACATTTATCATAGGAGGTTACAGAAACATTTGCACACAAATTGTAATCACTTTTATTCTGTCTATCCAATTGCGTTTATTCATCTGTTACATCATTCATTTATAGAAAGAAGCACTGGGTTTGACGACCTCACATTTATTTAAACTCTCTCTCTCTCTTACTCACTCGTACACTCATAGTGATTAACAAACTTCAGTTTATGGAAATCATGGATGCCATCATAAGTGTGACCATCTAATTTGCTATTAATGTACAATTTAAAAATCAACATTAATGATATTTATGATGAAAATGCTGGAATGTTGGTGACAGTGACGTTGATATGGCATAACAATGGTAACTTGCACATCTGTACTATTAATGATGAACACCACATTAAAGTCTGAGGTAACTAATGCTGCCATGACTTTAATTTTTGTAAGTCACTACAGATAATTTCATGGTCTCATAAAGTGTTTTCCCTCAAATCCACAGAAGCGAAGCTCTCATTCTAAGTTGCGCCATCAAAACTGATAAAACTGAAGCTGATTAATATATTTAGATGTTCCACTAGTGACACATGATCCACTGCGACAGAGTAAAATATGGACATAAAAGCTCCAAATAGATTTATCATCAAACAAGATGAGGCTATAATGTCCTCTAGGAAGTTGTAAAGCAGACTTTTAATCGGGCCAGTGTTTTCTGTGCCCATAAACTCAACAATGGTCCATAATGAACACATGCTTGATGATATGACTGAGCCCAATGGATTACATTATGCTCAATGTTTCATGACCGCAAGTTTTTATTCTTGTGGTTAGAAAAGTTTTAAAGGTTATGAATCCATTATCTTAAATGAAATGGGCCAGTTTTAAAGAAAGCAAGTGATTCTGAAAATTAGATGTATGGCTCATGAGAATAATAATAAGTATTTGACACAATAACTTGACATATTAGAAAAAAATGCTAGTTTTTGTTCACTTGCCATTCATGAAGTGAGAAAGTGAAGTGAAATATGCAACTTTACACGGGTTCTTTGCAGAAAATCATGACTAGAAACACAAGAAAAGAACACTGGCTATGTCCAAAACATAAAGACATGCAGTACTAATAAGTACAAACTAAAACCAAACAAGTAACAAAAAGAAGCTGATAAAGTTATTAGTGAGTCCAATGCAAATAATTACCTTCAGTGCTGACACAGGTCAAATTCTGGACTGAGGTTCCAGGACCACAGGAGCCTTTCATGGGAATGCATCGTCCCTCTTGGTGGACCTCCCACAGGGAGCAAGAAGGATCCTCACAAGGGATGAACTCCGTCAGATGAGGGCAAGTCTCCAGAGTACTACCAACCTGCCACATTATCTCTCTTGTCCTTTTTCTGAAACCTGAGAAAGAGCAGGCAAAGATGGAAAGTAAAGAAAATGTCAAGTGATTTGTCTGTGTGAAGCAGTAAGCATGTTGCCTTACACATAAACACAGTCCCCCCTAAACCAAGCTCTCCATCAGTATAAGATTAATAATAATTTACATTTCTTTGGTAAAAAAAAAAAAAAAAAAAAAAGAAAAAAACAATTAGCATATTAGTTAGCATATGTTGTGATTTTTATTTCCCAAAAAAAGTGTGGGGTTTTCTTTGTCACATGTTAACGAATGCAGTGTTAGTAACCACAGTTAACATGAAAGCTGTCGTTGAGGTTGAAGGTGAGGTTTTAAAAGAAAAAATAAAATCAGAGAGCATCCTTATTTTCATCTTAATCGTGTCAGACTTCCTTACTCTGAAACAAAAGCAGATTTGTTAGACGTCACCTGTGGTTGAGAAATTCTTTGGAAATAATATGGTGCTCAGTGAAAAACACAATTTTGTTTTTCTTCTGTCAATGTCCCAAATTGAGTTAGCAGAGATTGAGATACCCTGTCATGGAGAAGAAACTGCTCCATTAAAAGTCAGGCTCAGTTTTACGAGCAGGATACATGTCTGTAACTTCTAGAAGAAAGGATTTAGAAAGTTCATGTCATTAAAGTATGTCTTCCTGTGACCTGTATTTTGCATTGATGAATCAACAATATACGTTGCCAGAAGGAGTCACACACATGTGCAAAGTGTTCTTATTTGTAGAGTTTTCTCTACAAAGGTTTTTTTTTGTTTGTTTTTTATTCTTTTTTTTTGTCCCATGCAGTCTGCTGGCAAGTTGCAGGACTGAGTCAATCCATAATGGATCATTAGTACTGAGTCCTCCACAGCCCCACCATCTAGAGGTCCCACAGGATCTTTGTTGTTTGTTTTTTTTTTTTCACTTTTTTGTGTCTGTATATATGTGATGATATAGTGTCAAGACTGACAAAAAAACAAACAAACATTTTTTTTTTTCTTTTATTTGCAATTTGATCTTGCAGCAATTTTAGGTTTTCTTGTGCACAGGTGAGTGTGGGTGAATGTGTCCTTCAGCCTTGACAGTCTGATCTAACAAACTTTATTTGAACATGATTCTGTCAAAGGAGTAAAATATACCAACAGTGAAACACAGTAAGACAGACAAAGATAGAAGAGGCTGGCTGTAGTGTGTGTTGTTTGATAATGCATTGGTGTTGGCAGGGGTGCCGCTAGCGATTTTGGGTCCCATGACACTGGGCACCGACTAGTGTCAACAACCACTACTTCACCCTGGATCCCAGTTGGGCCCAGTACACAGCACAAGGACAGGAGGGGCCCTAGCCCACACACCTGCACCACCATCCCAGCCCCGGAGGCACAGCAAAGAAGGGAGGGGCCAAATCCACAGGACAGAGTCAAGAACCACCCCTCATAGGCCACCCAGTTACAGGGTCACCCCACCTCATAGGGATCCCCTCCGGGATGTCAGGTGCCAAGCGCATAGGAGCCACCACTCTTGGAAATAGCTCCCATCTTGGTTTTGGGGATTCCAATAAACACTTAGTACAGACCTTCCTGTACACAATTCCAGCTACATGTAATCACCACAATCTGGAATAGGCTGTGGTGTTACAAGCAAGCCATAAGTGCAGGTCCAACAGGACTGTGCCAGCCACTGTGAACCATGGTCATTCTGGTCAAAAGCGCCTTAGAAGTCTCCCAGAAGTGGTCATCCACTCTGCTCTGCTAAATATAAGCAGTGTATATATTTTGGCGCTGGACTGCAGGTAGTCCACATCATTTACACACAGCAGATGGAGATAGCAGGAAGTCAGATGTGGGAATGTCATAGAGAATCCAGTGAACTTTCAAAGGAATAACAGAGTTGAACCACATGGGGAGAGTCATTTTATGTCATAAAGCTCATTTTATTTGACCCAAAATGCTTTCTAGAAATTCTAGAAAGAACAAGAAATAGTGAAATGCTGTATAATATGTTTTTCAACAAGCAGACATGCTTTTCTCACGTGATCTCGAATGTTTTGGGTATACTCGTGAACTCATGAATCCAGCCAAACAGCCAGTATTCGTAAGCGATCTGCATTGGAAATGCATTCTGTGACACCTGAGAGGAAAACTGATACAAAGTCAACCAGGTAATGTATAAAAACACTCATCTTCATCTTTAATCAAAGAAAATCAGAACCACCTCAAATTTCTTTTCAGCACTCTTGCAAGGTTGACTCAAAGTCAGGCATTCCATTTTTATGAACTTCTCCATTAACAAAATAATAAATATAAGACACCCAATTTACCATCCCCTACCAACTATGTAGATTATATTAAACAGCCCAGAGATCTTGGAATCAGCTGCACCTTCTGGTTCTTACTTAAACTGCTTCTCTCCTATTGATATTCACAAATTAACCTCAGTTGTACTTCACTCAAAGCCATCTACATCTTGACCCTATTCCTCCTAAGCCTTATAAAGAAATTTTTCATATAATTGATTTTATAATCCTCGATCTTGTCAATGCATCCCTTCTAACCGATATGTATGAGGAAGTTTTAAGGGTGCAGTAAATTAAACCTCTACTCAAAAAGATGTCTTTGGATTCTGACGATAGAGCTAGCTACTGGCCTATTTCCAACCTTCCTTTCATTTCCAAAATTAAATTATGAGCTTCAGTCAGGATTCAGATCTAATCACAGCATAGAAACTGCTTTGGTCAGAGTCACCAATCACCTTCATGGCTTCTGACAGTGGATCTGTCTCTGTTCTTGACCTCTTCGATGTCAGTTCACGTGACACTATTGACCATGAGATTCTTTTAATAGATTAGAGCAGTTTGTTGGACTTAGAGGAACAGCGTTAAAATGGTTTAAGTCATATTTATCAGACCCATTTCAGGTTGTCCATGTAAATAATGATTGTTCCAGTCGTACTAGGGTCAGCCGTGGAGTCCCGCAGGGTTATGCTCCTGGACCAATCATTTTCTCCTTATGCTTCCTTTACAAAACATTATTTGGAAACATGTGGAATTTAAGTTCCGTTGTGTTGCTTCAACTGGCCCTTAATATTCATTTTTTAGTCAGTCAATCTATTAAGATATAATTAGAAAATACAATGCAATTATTAGATACAGAAAGATTGTGAATTATGATCTTCCACACCAATACAATCTAAAGGTTTACTAGACTGAAAACTGTCTGCTGTGAAAAAAAGGTATATGAAATTTGTAAAAAAAAAATAATGCAATGAATGAAAAATTTATACAATTGCAATTTATACAAATTATATACAATTTCATTCTAGAATAGTGCCATTCATGGTGGCAGCTTGACTTTTGCTAGCTTTGTGCATATTTTTGAGTCTTTCAGTGTGGACAAAACAACAGAGATTATTGTGGATTTTAGAGGAGCCAGGATTATGTCAAAGCATTTCCAAATACCTCAGTGCTCACAGACCAGACTGAGAAATTGCACTGAGAAACTGGACAAAGAAACAGATTGGACTGGAGGCTGATGCTGTTTAGAAGAAGGGACGAGCAGAATTACTTCTTGGGGAAGCTTAGGTCCTTCAGTATTTGCAGTAAGACGTTACATATCTTCTATAAATCTGTTGTGGAGAGTTCAATCCTCTTCACAACACGATGATTCAGCAACAAATTGTCTTCAGTCAGAGGCTTACTCAGATCCACTGCAACACAGACCACTACAGGAGATCCTTCCTGTAGTAGTAATAACCTTTTACAATGGATCACGAAAAATGATCACCACCAGTCAGACTGTCATAGATGCATAGATGTATCTGAACAGTCTGGTCAATGAAATAGTTTGTTGCATTGTTCTCAGTACCACAGCTATGCCTTCCAGTGTGACAGAAGGGACAGGTTCAGCGCACAAAAACAACTCTATTTGTCTTGGCCCATAATTTTGACATGGCAAACAGCTGCTGAGAGAAAGACACCAATAGTGTGTTGAGGTATGTTGCAACAAAACAGAACACCAGCCTCCCCCACCTCTGGGGCCGCTTGTAACCTTAAAACCACATTTCCATGTATCCTTTGTGACAGCAGCAAATCCAATTCACTGATCCCCCCATTTTGGTGTGCTTATATAAGTTCTATACATGCAGGCTACCATAGCATAACATAGCCGATACAAGGTGGATACTATGTGATCACTTCAGTCAGTCACATAGATCACATCCTGATTTGGATATATATTCTAAAAATCAGATTTATGCTGCAATCTGAATATATCCTTAAAAAGTGCTGTGTGAATGTATTTGTGTGTGAGAGCATTTTGAGGAGTCAAGAAGAAAAGAAAGGTGCTACATAAATACAGTCCACAAATTTACATTTACACAGATTTCTCATCTATGTTATTCAGCTCTTCTGGGTCTCTGATGACAGTACATTGTTCTTGCAGCTTGAAAGCTGAACGGCAGGAATGTTGCGTCCCAGCCTTCCACGCAATGACGCTTGGAAAGTAGCTGTAGTTCATTTTTGAGCTATTCTCATTTTTATCTCAGTTCTGGCACATGTGGAAGATGCTCTGCATTCTTTTCCTCCAGAAGTGGCACTGTTTAACCCCTGGGTATCTTCTCTGCAAATTACATCCACTAATCATATGCAGGAGTGGAGTACTGGTTTCAGGAGCCTGATGTGAGCAGAATGCTCTTAAAGAGTAAGAATACTGGACTGAAGAAGGATTGCCCAAAGCACCTGCTACTACACACATCCAAGCCAAAAAATAAATGTCCAGAGTATTGACCCATGGATGATAATAAGATGTTTTCTAGTAAGACATTGGTGATTAATCGATAGTTTGTTTTTTTTAGTACACGCTTCTTCAGAAATATGCCTTCCATTTGGCTCTACAACTTTTGGTTGAGTTGTTATAAAGATTTTATTCAGCAACTTCCCATGTTCAATTAATTTTCACACATAGCAGCAAATCTGATACGGCAAAATAATATGAAAAAACGTGAACCTACTATGAGGGAATGTAAAACTGTAATTTCCCAGAGAGCAAAGCTGCATACGCGTCTTATCTGGTTGACTTCTCTACCTGAAAGCACGGATCCAGCAGGATTTTAGGTTGGATCACAGTTTTTTGTGATGCTGTGAAACACAAAAGCCATTCAGCAGTAGAAAGAAATTCTCTGAAGCACAAGGGCTACAGGGAAATGAATTGGATCATAACAGTGCCCTGCTACTCAATATATATTCGCTACATCTAAAGCAACACTGCTCACTATGAGTGATTTTGTATTGGTTTCATATTCTGTCTGCTGCTCAAACAAGTCTTTATAAATGCCATTAAAAGATAGTACGCGACAAGAGAGTCCTCTATAAAACAGCCGATGCTTTGTTTTTCACTCCATGAAATGTATTAATGGCACTGTCTGTGAGAGGAGCCAGTTTATCCAATAGAGATCTAATGTTTTGAGTGCGGCCACTGACCTGAACAATCCACACTTCAGTCGCTCCCCTGGGCACTTTCATGCACATTTACTCACTGCAGGGACGAGGTCATGATGCCCTTTTAGCGCAGCACTAGCACACTAACACATCTGCCACATTGACTGAAACACACATTATATGTATCACACGCAGTGTGTGTCTTCTCTAAAGCAGAAAGCAGTCAGATAAAACGTACTTTCACTTGTGCAAAAATACAGTACATGCACATACATCTGCAGACGCTTTCTTCTGCTTCCTCGAGGCTGAGAGCTGAACTTCTTCATCTCTTGTGGTTAATGTATATTCAGCCTTCTCCCAGTACACGTTTCTTTTCATGCAGACATTTATTATCAAACTATTTGAGATTTTATTTTTTCTAAAAAACTCCACTATACATAGTTCATTGGTCTTTTCCACTGAAACGGCTCCTCATTGCCTCTGTCATCAGACGCAATGCTTCCATCATCAGCAGGATCAGCACTACTGGGCCCCATCATCATTGAGAACATGCACATGTGCACAGCTTTCAGGGTGTTGTCTACTTCCTGTAGCTGTCAGGCATCTATTGTTGCAAACTGTCGATTTTGAAATCACAATATCCCAATTGTTCTTTGCTTTGAAGAGAGTGATTGGGATTTTACCATGTGGCCATTTAAATACCTCAACTTTTAAATTTCAGATGTGTTCAATGGATATCTTTGACATCTTGTTTGAATGTTCTGATCGCATTCCCATGTGCTAGACATGGTTCAAAGAAAAAAAATTCTATAGATAAAAACTAAAAAAAAAGATGCATCTTGAAATAGTCTGAAATTCAACTCAGTTTATTACATCCAGTTACATCTGGTCGTCATTGTGATAACTAGTGTTAACAGATTTAGGCTGAGAATGAGCTTTTAGGCCAGCAGCATCCAACAGAAGCAGATGGTTAAGGAAAGATTTTGTTTAATACAAAAAAGAGATTTGAGACTTAAGGGAAGATACTAAACTCTACAATTTACTATGAGTTCACAAATAATTAATGGTGCCGGAATAACTGTCGAGCCTGAATAATTTTTAACTGCTCTGATCAATAAACACCACGAGCAGCATATATAGCATTCATGCAGTCATAAACAAGCAGTTTGTTTGAATTAGCAATTTAATTTTGTTTTCCTTTCTCCTCCTTACTAGTACTACTTACGAGTACTAATTAGCCCCTCAACCATTCTTGTAACATATTACAATGTGTTAAAATGTAAAAATGAATGTATGTCAAGTGAAAAGTTTTAATGAAGATGCATGAAAAGATTTGGGTTTGTACTTTCTACGAAGAAGTAAAATTCACTGTAAATGAAAGAAGAAAAAGAAAAAGAAAATCCCATATTTATTAAACGTTTTCTCCAGGCAGAGTCCTGCTCTCTGAGCTTGAACTGCATCTCCAGGATGGTGGAGGACATCATGCTAAAATGGGCAATGTTCTGTGTCTTCATGGTTGAGGCAACTGACCGGAGTTGTGGGTGCAAATACAGTAGTGCCTGCCATTGTGGCAGTCCTCGAGCCTCGTGGTGGACACGTTAGATGAGTGTGGCAGTTAAAATAAATAATGAATCCTACAGGGCTTGGTTAGCCTGCTGGACTCTGAAATCTGCTGGCAGGTACCTATAGGCCAACCAGGCCTAAGGGTCTTGAGTTTCTGAGGCAAAAACCTGGGTGTGGGAGGAGTTCAGAGGTCATAGACTGTGAGCACTGCACTGCAATGCTTCATCAACTCTGTGAATAGTGGGAGTGGGTTGATGTCAACCTTGAATTGGGATTCAATTAATTCAATTCAATTCAATTCAAAAATACTTTATTAAACTCATTGTTTCAGTAGATGTCATGATTCATGTCTCTTCGAAGATTTATTGTAGAAAGTTATTGTCAGTGAAGTGACCAAGTGCTCCAACATTCCTCTGTGGGGAGAGGAGAACCTTCCAGAAGGACAACCATCTCTGCAGCAATCCACCAGTCATTAGTAAAAGGCATATGGCAGTTCACCTGGAGTTTGCCATAAGGCACCTGAAGGACTCTCAGACCATGAGAAACAAAAGTCTCTGGTCTGATGAGATAAAGATTGAACTCTTTGGCAAGAATGCCAGGCATCATGTTTGGAGGAAACCAGGCACCACTCATCACATGGCCAATACCATCCCTACAATGAAGCATGGTGATGGTAGCATCATGCTGTGGGGATGTTTTTCAAAAACAGGAACTGGGAGACTAGTCAGGATAGAGGGAAAGATGAATTCAGCAATGCACAGAGACCTCCTGGATGAAAACCTGCTTGAGAGCACTCAGCAACAAAGTATTGAGCAAAGGCTGAGAATACTTGTGTACATGCGATTTCTTTTTTTTTTTTTTAATTTTTATAAAATTTGCAAAAACCTCAAAAATAACATATTTCATATTGTCATGACGGGTAATTGTGTGTAGATTTTGGAATAAGGCTGTAACTTAACAAAATGTGGACAAAGTAAAGCGCTTTGAATCCTTTCCAGATTTCGGTTTAATGAATGCATGTTCTGTGTATTCAAGGAAAAGCTTGACATTAAGTTGAAACAAAAGCATTACAAATCTAGTCATTTTTAGGATACCTCTCTTGGTCCGTGGTTCTTCACAGTTTTCATGTAGGCAGGCACTCCAGGATGACCACTGGGAGAGCATGCAGTGGGGCTGACAGGGAACAAAACAGTCTTGGACAGCCAGGGGGGGCTTGTTTCCAGCACACAGCCAGGCAGCCACAGGCCTGGACACTGAACAAACAAAAGAGAAAAAAAAAAAAAAACACAGGGAAGGATAAACCAAGCTCAAGTCAAACCGCACACAGTCAGCTGTAGTGTGAGTGTGTGTAATTTCTGACATTCAATACGCATATATAAGGATTGGCATTCTAACAGAGGTCCGTGTTAGGTGATGTGATGAGATTGAAGATAATAAAAATGACTAGTTAATGGTATAAACAAAGTCTGAAGAGATAAATATGTAAGGCACAGTAAAACCAATATCCTGCTGGCTTATGGCACCATCACCTATGAGGAATATACATTAGTCTCTCTTACGAAATAAAAGTCATTTTATAGCTGTCCACAACAAAGGAATTTCAAACATTCAATTTTAAAGCACCTCCGCATAACACTGAGTGGCAAATTTCCATTTAAATGAGAGCCCACAGAAAAATTCACTAAATGTTCTCTGAGCAATCTGTCAAAGTAATTTAGATGGTGTTTGATCTCCTGTTTTAAAAGTGAGATGCTTGCTTAAACTCAGCGATAGAATGCTATACATATTACAAATTTATCTTTTTCTGTAACTTGAAATAAATAAATATATAAACACACACACATATATATGTATATATATATATATATATATATATATATATATACAGTTTACATATATATTTTTGTGTGTGTGCGTGTGTGTATTTGATTATTAGTCTAGGTACTGTGGCAGACATCTTACAGAAAATTGTATTCCACTTGACCAGACCGAGCACATTTTTATACAACTGCAGTCACATGTTCACATTAACCAAAACTGCCAGGGTCAAGCTGAGGTGAAGATATTGATTTTGTTTCCCTACATGTATTGGGTGAAAGAGTGGCTTTCATTGCTATTCCATACACAAATCCAAAAAAAAATAATAAAATACCAAACCTTAAGCATTTCTCTGAGCTCATGTGGGTATTAAAGGGTTTTCCCACAACAACTTTCAAAACACATCAGCTACAAAATGAATCCACCCAGAACTGCAAGCCAGAACTGTAATATATACGTACGGATGGAAGTTAAATTACTATGCTTTTCATTTAGTAAACGCTGATATTCATTTTTCATGAGAGAAAAGCCATTAAAATGTGCCCACTGCATGTCTGTATTTTATAGTGATTCAGAAGTCATATACACTAGTTTCATATACCAACACTCCTTTTTAGTGGGCATTAGGAGGGGAGTTGGTCAACATACAACTGTAATTACAAATATATCTCAGACTTTTGCCTCTAACAAATTAGGCTTAGGTATTGTTTAAAATGTTTAGATTACAATACCAAAACCAATATCTTGCTTTCAATACCAATACCTGAACAAGACTTTTTTTTTTTAATACCAGCTTATTAAAATGTTATGTGTTAATGGTAGTAAGGCTGGGCAATCAATCAAAAATGAAGCAGTCATTGAGAAATTATAAGAACATAATCTTGTCCATGTCTGTTATTTCAGTTCTTTGAAATATTCAGTAAATGACTATAAATAAATCACCTCTGTGCATTTACCTTCACTTTAAAATAAATAAATAAATATATGTAGTTAGTTGGAACTTGGATATTTTTGCAACTTAAACCTTGTCAGTGATCTTTGAAGGTAAAAGAAATCTGTAATTTTGACTGATCAAGGTAAAATGTTCAATTAATCATGACATTGATTTGAAGTGAGAATTCCTGGAATATGCCCGAAATGTAGAGAACATTAAATTACTTAATTATTTAAATTACACAGTGCAGTTTGATTTCATTTACATTTAGGAGTCATTAGATATAAATACCCATTAACTCATTAACTAGTTTAAGTTTTCAGTGCAGAGACTAGTGAAGAACAAGTGATCTAGTGGACAAACTAGTAATCAGTGGATAGATGTGAAATCTTTCTAGCTGTTATAACAGTCTGACTTTTTCAAAGTTCAGTTTATGAAAGATCACTTAGGTACAGAAAAGAATTCTCAGTTTGGGATTTACATCTGACATACACAATCGAAAGAAACAGAGTATTTGTATCTTTAGCATCTATAACAGGGGTCAACAACTGCAGGACTCAGACCCATCATTTTTAAATTATTGAGGTGGTTTTAGATTTTGTTGGGTCACTTCTATTTTCACTGGCACATCTATTGTTTTCGGTCCCTGCTGACCAGGAAATGCACGGGCCAATCAGATGCTAGTTAATTTACCCCACGTTATTTTATGCAGCCAATCAAATACCACTACGGCTCTGAAGCGGTGCATTGAGCAGGAGATGGAGAGAAAAGATGGAGAAGGGAGCGAGCGAAGGGCAGAAAAATGTAAGAGGCAGAGAAAAGTAAATACAGTGATACCTTGACTTGAGTGTCCATATATATATATATATATACATATATATATACACACACACACACACACACACATATATGTATATATGTATATACATATAGATAGATAGATAGATAGATAGATAGATAGATAGATAGATAGATAGATAGATAGATAGATAGA
>JBAMYA010042858.1:0-13960 GCA_037176975.1 Arrhamphus sclerolepis
GAAAAAGAGTCTCAATAGGAAGTGAAAAATAATGATAAGCATAGTCAAACTAACACACACACACACACACACACACACACACTGTCACACACATCATATATAAACACACTCTTACAGGTAAGGGATTAGTGTGTGTGAGAGAGAGAGGGGGGAGAGAAGGAAAGACAAAGAGAGAGAAATTACATTCATTGTTATTTTTGGGACACAATTAATGAAACATACGATTAATCTCTGAAAATCTAACCTGTTCAGTAAACAAAGGGTCGGTGGGGAAAATACTCCCCAAATTGTGCCTTTTTTTGGAAAAACAGAGGGGATCCATGAAAGGGCCTAGACATTACGTGCACATGCAATTAATATTCTTGTGCTCAGCAGTGGGTATTATTTTAGGCCAGTCACGACGGCCAAGTGGATGCCTGTGTCTCTCCCTCTCTGCCCGACACAAGATAATTACCTATTTAGATTTAACCCTGACAGCATTTCAACTTCAAGAAAAGAAGAGCCACAGTGTCTCAAAGATAGCGAGGCAGCAGGGCAAAGGAAGAGCCAGGCAGAGGCAGCAATAAACTCTGGGGAAAATTAATACGCCATTGTTTTGCACATATATGAAGTGTCTGACATTCTTCATTGAAGTGCTCTCTGTGAAGTGGGGAAATTGGATTTTAAGCTTGCCAGCATTTTAGAGGACATTTGTTTTGCCACTAAAAGACAGCTAACAGATGTACTTTGATGAGTGAAGCAGAAGCCAGACCAATTGGATGTTGATGTCCTTTGGCTGATTCATTTAAATCATTGGTAAGAAAAGGGACATTTGTTTTCAGTTGAGAGGGTGATTTATCAGCAATGATTGATATTCAACAAGACTGGACTGCCTCGGGCAGCACTCATCCATTTGGTGCCAATCATTAAGGCTTACCAGAGGAATTCTCTGCACCTTCAGCACTGGAGTCTCATGTAACATTTCAGACTCGAAGGGACTGCACTCTTATACAATCTTTCATAAATAAAGATACCCCCCCATATATTTACATACATCTGCAGTCAAATGCATTACTTTAAAAATATGTAATTTGCAATATGTTACACTGAACACGGCAAATACTTGCATGTTAACTGTAATTTAACCCTTATTTATATGGAGTTAGAACAGTCTCAATGGTCACAAATGTGCAGGATGATTCACAAATGCACAGAATGATTCACACATTTATTTCTGATTCACACACAAATGTACTTTGATTTACAAACTGCTTCTGGTCTGTGGACTTTGTTGCATTTGTGTGAGAATTTTGAGGCTACCCGGACGTGCCTTAAATCATAAATGCGTATACTTAAACACGGAATGATCTACAACCAATCAGATATCTTCCTTGTTTCAGCCAATCATAAAAACGCACCCCTCATGGGAAATGATTTACTCATAAGCCAATCACATTAAACAATTCAAACAGCGCTGCCCCAGACAGCACACATACCTCAGGCCGATATCTGTCATAAGACAGTACATCGGCCTGCTAATTATAACATCTGATAAAGATCAACCGAAAAGGTGGATCTTTTCAGTAATAGCCTACTGTCTTTTATTATTATTATTATTATTATTGGCCTTTATTGAAAGTAAATATTGACAGGACAAGCTTCAAATGGTCACAGGCCAGGAGTTGAACTCAAGCCTGCTGCAGCAGGACAGTAATCTCATACATGAGCCACCTGCTTGAACCACTGAGCTACGCAGTGGCCTAACACATAGAGCTTTATTTATCACACCGTGAACAAAAATTACGCACCTGTGACTGTGTGATTGTAATCACAGCAGTCATTCCAGGCTTTGTTCACTGCTGAGTCGCCTTATGATAAAAACTGGAAAGATATAATGAAGGCAGTCACACAACACATCAGCATGGAGAGAGGTGGGTTCAAAAATTTGCTTTATGTTTTAGATCAAAGAAACAAACTGCCAAAAGTGTTAACCATACTTGCCAAATTGAACACTTAGCTGCCACAGCTGATTTGTGGTTCAGCCAAATGAGTGAACCGTACAGCAGTTTGACAATCCACTTCATCAATAGCAACTGGAATCTGTACAGGTGCCTCTGGACCTCATTTGTTACCAGTGAACACACTGGAGAAAGAATCGCAAACAGGTTGAAGGAAGCACTATCAGCCTGGGGTCTGGATGAAGGCCACATGGTTGCCCTGCTGAATACTGATTATGAACCATTTACTGCCTGTTTTGACATCATGGAGAACGTTGTTCTCCCCCAATCACCTGTTAGCTAGACTTTCCACTCCAGACAACTTACCTGTACCTTATTTTGTGTTGTTCGGCATCATGGCCATGATCAAACTCAGGGAAGAGAGGACATCCATTTGTTTGTGTAGGTTGAGAATGAAAACTTCAAAGATAGCATTACGGTGTTGTCAGCGCTACAGTACTATATTGGGACTGTAGCATGCACTGAAATCAGAGATTACAAACACCTATGCCTTTTCTCTGACTCCTGCTTTGGGCAAAACAAAAATATTTATTTGCTTGCTATGATGTTTGTCCTGAGGAAACACAAGTTCAAAGATTTACAGATTGAGTTCAATTTCCCCATCCACAGTCACAGCTTTTTACTAGCAGACTGTGTGTTTGGTTGCTAACAGCAGGGAATTTGAAATAAGGACATCATACTTCAACCATTCTTTGACAGACTATGCAAACATGGCAATGTTCATGTTTATGGAGAACACTGACAATGCTACGACTTCAAATCAGACGCAGCCGGTCTCTCTAACTCTTCAAGGTCATTTAGGATCAGTCATGCCAGGGTATTCAAAATCGTTGGTGACAAGCTTGATTTCAAGCAGGCCTGTGGTGGTGATTTCAGTCAGCGCAGTGTCTTGAAGTGCTGAAAGAACTTGGAAACCTTCAGACCAGCTGTTCCTCCAAAAGTCAGTTGCGTAAAAGAGGCCAAAGAAATCTGTGAAACTGCTCAAGAAACTGGGGGTGAATGAGACAGTTAGCAGCTTCTATGATGTGCAAAGGCTGATGTGGGATGCTATGACACTGGTCTTCAGGACCTGGAGGACAGTGACGAGGATGACTGAGTTTCCTCAGGAAGTGGTGCACTTTCCTTTTATGACACTTTCCTCTCCTTTTATGACAAAATACACTTAAAATAGCTGAAATTCAAGTTTTTCTGCAAAAAATATTTGTACTTTATCTGTATTTTGTTAATTGTGTAATAACCCGATGAATGCTCAAATGTATTGCTGTTTAATAAAATACAAACACACATTTTATATTTTGTCCTCCTCAGAATTTGTGTTTTTTAAAATATTTTTTTAGCCTTCACATTTTACATTTTACTCATGTGGAAACTGTTTTTGAAGAGCTTTTGTTTTTCCAAAACAACCAGCTTTTTTGTTCAACTCAAAAAGAACAGCATGGTTGGAAGGACTGGATGAAAGCAAAAATGAGGGCAGATGGGGCAGATAACTCTGTGATGTCATACTGTCATCGCAGAAATGGAAAAACATACCATGATACAAATTTTAAGTCATATCGCCCACCTCTATACACTGGTCACAATAATGACCATGAAAAAAAACAAAAAAACTTTTGTTTTCAAGGCTCTGACAAGAACTGTTTACTTCATGATTAAAATAAACATAGGGGGAAATTTTTGGAACACATGATTTTTAAGGTGTATACTTTTGATATATGCATTTGTACTTACTCAAATTTGTTTGGTTTGTTTGCAGAATGAGTAAACAAGGTATTGTGGCCGATTGTATCTAGATAGATAGATACTTTTATAAATATAAAATTCTTGCAGTGCCTAACTTTCCACTTTATTCTTTCTTTTAGATTCTCTTTGAGTGAAGTTCCTTATATGTTGGATGTAGGTGATAACCCTGACTAGATATCCAGTATTGCAGTTATTCTTATAATGAGAAAAATGCAGTCCTCAGTGATTGTGATAGTGATACCTTTTCACCTGTGCTGCTGGAACAAGGAAATTTCCCACAGATCAGATATTCACCATGATAGGGAGCTAGACCATTTCCCATATGTGGAATGCACATGCTGAATTGCAAATAAGCAGCTAATAGCTTAAAAAAAAAAAAAAAAATCAATGCAATTTGTTTGGAAATTGAACTCACTTCAGATTTATGATAGGAAGGAGATTGAGAGAAACTCTCAGTATGTGGAACTAAACCTCCTCTTAACCAGGTTTAGTATAGGTTACAGTAACCATGGTAACTTAAGCTTAGAGGATGTGTTTCCTCAGTTTCTGAAATGGACTTAAATTAAATTACCTCGCTTTGTTAAATGAAAATCTCAAGTGTTTCCCTGAGTTTAACATACTGATATAACCCACTTTTTGAAACTGTCCCCAGTCTACTGACTATCAATGTATCATACTACATTATTTTACCTAATAGCTCCATTAACAACCAAAACTTAAGATATTAAATTGTTGGTGCAGCATGTACCAACAGATTTATGTGTATGACAAGTGCATGTACACCTACAATCCAGTGCAAATGTCATTAGCCCCTATTTGAATCCTTTTTTAGTTATGTTTTCTGTTTAATTTCATATCTGTCTCACTTCATTGTATAAGAATTATTCTTTAGATTTCTTTAGTTCGTTGAGATTTTTTGGGGGGATAAGCTTACAAA
This sequence comes from Arrhamphus sclerolepis, assembly GCA_037176975.1. Classification (NCBI taxonomy): domain Eukaryota; kingdom Metazoa; phylum Chordata; class Actinopteri; order Beloniformes; family Hemiramphidae; genus Arrhamphus; species Arrhamphus sclerolepis. The sequence goes on from JBAMYA010042858.1 coordinate 4,675, forward strand.
CAGTTCCCTTGAGGTTCTGCCACAAAATTGCAGTTGTTTAAAGGTCTGGGGTCTCATTTACTAAACATTGAGTATGATCTATACTGAAAGTGTGCGTATGTACAAAAGCCAGAAATGGCGTATGCCAAAATAAATAAATAAATAAATGATGGTTTTTAAAAAGCACCCCCTGAATGTCAGTGTATTAAAATGAGCCAGCTGATCAATGTTATTTCATAGTTAACAATGGCGAACACACAAAAGAGGAAAGAAACAAAACTTTAGTGAAACACGAATTGATGTTTTGGTGAGTGAGGTGGAGAACTGAAAATATATCTTGTTTGGTAGCCACGGTAGTGGTGTTACAAATATAAATAAATGTTGTGAGTAGCAGCACTTCATCAATTCAGTGAGTGGGACAGAGAGGATCATGGCTGAAGTTTGAGAAAAAGTGGTCAGACTTGAAGGTGGAAGCGAAAAAGTCGTTGACACGCCACCACCAGAGCATGTCAGCCACAGGTGGTGGGTAAGGGCGTACCCAAACTGATGCCGTTTGAGAAACGGGAGAGACAAGCTTGTGTGGCATTGTGTCGGAGAAGAGGGAGACACTGATTTGACTGAGACCACAGACAACCAGGTAGAGCACCGTTTCATATTTATTAAATGTGAAAATCTGAGGTAAAAGCACAGAGGGGTTAATATGTCGTCTTCCTCTTGAGTCGGCAGGTGGCGAGGAGGGTCTGAGTGAGGAGAGTCTGGGTAAGGGGGCAGTGGGCACCGAGGGTCCGGCTATCCCCAGCACCAGTGCGTCCCAAGTACATGGTGCATCCGGAGGAGGACGAGTGCTGACAAATGCTGTTCTGCAAAATCAATGAGAAACAATTGATGAATTGAGACGAATTAGAACAGCACTGAGCACCTTGTGTGATGTCAAATGTCAAAAACATTAAAAGAACTTATTAAAGAGTAAACCTTATTATGTCCTGAGACATCGCATGAGTTCTTCACAGAGCCGTGCTCTGTGGTGAAATTTCTCATGTCGGGGAGGGGTTGTAGGTCAGGGTCGTCATTCTGAGAAGCAGGGAGGCCAGGAGGGAGATGGATGCCATGCATCAGTGCCAGGTTGTGCAGCACCACACGCCTTGATGATCTTGTACATCTTCCTCGGATGGTATAACAGTTTGGCCATGATATATCCAAACATTGCCATCAGCATTTTGGGAGGTCAATGGCATGCTCCACACTTGAGCATGAGTTTTATTAAAGCGCACCTCCTCTGTGCTCTGGGAGTTTGGAAAGGGGGTTAGAAGCCAGCACCTGAGCCACTGTCCCCTGTAGGTTATAGTGAAAAAACACATCAGGCCCGAATATTTAGAATTCCCAAAATAAGTTTTCATTGACTTACCAAGAAGCCAATCATCACATATAGCCCCTGCCTGCAGTCTATTCCCTACACTGCTTTGCACCGGGATGAAGAGTCATGTGTTGAGCCAGGACATCGTGCCACTAAATTTATGAGATTCATGCACCTGTACATTAATAGAATGATCATGCTTTGGAGCCCTTATAGCAATCTTAGTGCAGTCAGTTCCACCAATTACATTTGGACAACTGGACATTGCTGCAAATTGCCTTTTAATGTTGCCTGTTCTCCTACAGTGTAGGAAATCTGATGTATTGACTGGTCATATTGACAATGCCATCCAGGATGCAGGCATTATTGTGCTTAGCACTGGCTGCGATACTGCAGACCTATGAATAATTTCACAGAATTATGTTGCTCCTAAAAGTGGCTTCAGGCAGAGCATTAATAAATTGTCTATTATAACCCTAACCTATACCTGCTGGCTAATTCGCACTGGTAATAGCCGGTTGCCAGAAACCCCAGAGTGGTTAACATCTGTATTTTACTTTATTTTTTCATATACTACTATTGATCCCTGTGGGGAAATTCCTTCTCTGCATTTAACCCATGTTGGCTACTAGACCCAGAGCAGTGGGCTACCGTGGTGCGGCACCTGGGGAGCAGGCGGGGGTTTCATGTGCCTTGCTCAGGGGCACCTCATCCATGGATGTTGATGTGGAGAAGCACGCAGTTCAGCACATAGATCCAAGAGTAAAGCTCTTGGAGTCTAAATTGGCATATTAGCCAGTCATCATCATGGGCCAGGTAATATTGATCTGTGAAAACGCGTTCCCTCCTAATTCTCCCATCAGCAAGGTCTTCCAGCAGTACCAGTGCATCCCTGGTGCAGCATTACGCAGCAGAGTCACCACAGTAAAATGTTTACAGCAATCAGTCTGACTGTCTCACACCTTGTTACAGTCTATGTGTTAATCTGCAGTACACGTTACGCTGGTGATTATCAGGAGAGGAATGTGACAGTGACAAAACTTTGATGAAACGTTGTGCATACTTTGATTTTAGGTTTAAGTTGGTTTATAGACCTTATTTGTTTTTATTTGAAAGGTCCTTATTGCTCACCAGCATGATTAACACTGTGGCTTTGTGTGGAAAGTGATGTACACAAGTTTCAAGCCCCATTTTGTGTGTACACAACGGTTGAAAATGAGACCACTGGACTTTGAATAGGTCATTCCAAAACCTTGAGTCTCTTATATTCCGATTCTGACGTACATCCCTGGTGTGCTGCTGATCATTGTCTTGTTGCATGACCAAATTTCAAGCTTTATCCTCACTACCTCTCAGATACTCAACTCAATGTCTGAAAGGTGCCCAGGTCCTGTGACTGAAAAACAACTGAAATCCCAATGACACTTCCACGTCTGTACGACGTTTTCTGTTGAAATGTTGTGTTTGGTTTTCACCAAACATGCTGCTGAGCATTAAGGCCAAACACTGACACTGACTCACCAGACCCTGTGGTTTCAAGGACATTGTTAATCAAATGTTAAACACCACTTTCAATGTGTTTAAGATCAGGGATCATCGATGGTCATTAAAGAAATACCAGTGTGTTTTATGAGCCATTCCTGTGTGTCTTGGGTCATTATCCTGTTGGAGAACCTATGACCAAGGATAAGCTTTCCAACATTGGGAAGTATAATAAAAAAGTGATATAATTACATAATATAATAATATTATATAATACCTAATATTTGCATTTGCGAGGCTGCTCGGAGATGGTCTAGAGCTTTTGCCTTGAACCTTTAACTTTATTTAATTTTTTTACATTTTATTTTTCCTTTTTTATTTATTTTTTTCCTTTTTTGTATCTGTATATATGCTGTGGTTTCGTGTCAAGATTGACAAAAAAAAAAAAACTTTTAACTTTGCAATTTGATCTTGCAGCGATTTCCTAGTGCAAAGGTGAGAGTGTGGGTGAAAATGTCCTTCAGCCCTCTTGACAGTCTAATCTAACAAACTTTATTTGAACATGATTCTGTCAGGACTAAAAGAAGAAAATAAAACGCAAACAGAAAAAAACAACAGTGGAACACATTAAGACAGAAAAAGACAAAGGAAGTAACTGTGGTATGTTTTGTTGATAATGTGTTGGTGTAATGCAGTATGATGGATGTAGATGTGTGTATGGTGGGTGTGTGGTGGTGTGAAGTTCATGTTACACCCAAATTCATTCATTTTAAGCTAAAACAGTCCAACAGTTACTTAAAGCAATGATATTGACCCATGACAATCAACTGATGACAGCAACCAGAACTTCAGGCTGAATCCCAGTTGGTGCTGGTGTGCTGGATCAGTGTCATGCAGCAGACCTCCATAAGTGCTCTGGATCCCTTCTCCAACTCATCAGGACCTTTAACTTTAACATGCTGATCTTTAATTTACTTTCTAGCTCTTTAGACAATTGTGTGGTATGCACAATTCTACCAAACTACACAGTGGGAACTGTAGTGTATGCATGGGTTAAATGGCTGATAGAATACTGAAGACTTCTGTGTTCCTAATTAAAATTAAACAATTAGCTGAATGCAGTACTAAAATGCGTTTGCATAAAAATGATTTATGATCATTTGTATCGTTAACAATAGTCTGCACTATTTTGTCCAGGCTATTTTAAAATATCCTTGTAAAATAAACAATGTCTTTACATAATTTTATTGGTTTACTCCATCACCTTCTGAAGGGATGCAAGCATATGAGACTTTTTTTTTTTAATTTGTCTAATCACTTTTCAGGAGAAATGAAGCATTGTTTTAATGAGCTGCACTGGAATAAACTAATTTGTTCACTTCTGTAATCACAATAAAACACTTCTCGAAGTTGTTAAAATCTGGGGGATTCAGTGTTTTGGCTCAGAGTTTCTATCGGAAGTTGAAGTTATATTTATTAACCACATAGTTACTGTGGCCAGGACTACATTGGCTTCAGCACTACTGTAAGGAGCCTTTACAATTGTTTGAACAAGAGGATTAATGAATAATGATATAAAAAACAATGTACACAGTGTTTTGCAAGCAGTTTTAACTTGACCAAATATTGGTGTGTGCACTTCACATTGATTAGAGCCTAGGATAAGAAGGGATTACATCTCTAGAGGACTCCTGGATTGATTTTAGCCTTCATTGTGTGTGGTGTTAATGACTGAGAACTTTCATTTTGTTAGGAAAATAGAGCTAAGAGACTTTACCATATTAAACTGAAGAGTCATTGCACTGATTTGTTAATGGTCAATGTGGTGTTTGTGTGAGTGTTTGAGTGAGTGTGTGAGTCCATGAAAACATGGATGACACTTTTTTCTGATTTCCATTTTTTTTTTGTACACAAATGAAAAATGGGAATAATGAATAACAAGAGTTTTATCTGATTTTGAGGTTTTCATAAAAACAAAAGTTGCGTGACCCAGAAGTGTCAGATGAGGTTCCAATTCCTTTTCAATTCCAATTCCGATTCGAGGCTCGCTTCACTTTCAAACAATCACGTGATTGAAGACAAAAAAAAAAAAGAAGACAAACGAGGCCTCAGATAGTCTGGGGTGATGTCATACATTACGTACAAAGCCTCGTCTCAATGCCGTGGTTCCGTTTAGTGGTTCAATTATGGCGGGACGTTCCAAGTATAAAGATGGTCCATATGCGGATGCTTACTCGTGGGTTGTCAGTATGTGGTTGAAGGCAGTGGAACAGATACTGTTTTTAAATAAAAATAAGTTGCACCCAAGCATTCAACCCCCTACCCTACCCATAAATACTTCATCAATACTTATCCAATTAGAAATAGTACTTCAACAACATTAATATGTGTTTAATGTCATAATAGCAAACATTAGGCATAACACTGTACTTCAGTATTTACTCATAAATCACTTCTACAGGACCCACATGATCGTGGTGCACTCAATAACATGTCAGTCTTGTGATTGCGCGATCTTGGTTCAAGTCCCATATAGAACCTTACAAAATTTGCACACTCAATTCAAAACATTACAGTCATAACTGTATTATAATTATAATTATACGATTTGACTGCTATTAATCCCACGTTTCTCCTCCAACACGACAAAGATGATGAACTTTGTGTTAATGTTGTTTTATGTTTAGCTAAATTTTTTATACACAAAAACAGAATACAAAAATGTCCCCCCAACTTTGCCTCATTCAAGAACAAATTCAATTTGTACTTAAAAGCCTTAACATTTGTCAAGGGTTCGACAGCCCAGAAAATTTATATTATGAATGATTCCCTCAACAAATTAGAAACCTGATCTTTATTTTATCTTAATGAATGTTTTACTTAAAATACTACCTATGTTCCCTCTGAAGTTAATTTTATATCTTGTCAGTTGAATATACCATGTTTTCATTTTTTGTATTTGTTGAAACATGCAATAATAATAAAAACAAAAACAAAGGTGCAGCACCAAATTATGTGACTCCATCACATTTTGTGACCTAATTTCCCCTCTCTCTTTTTTTTTCAATTTTTTTTTCTAAACAACAGCAAAATAAACTTAAGGGGCGAGTTTAAGGCCAGGTATAATTTGTTGTTTACTTGCTTTTGCTTCACAAGCAAACCTAAACGATAAAGTTTCTGTTCACAACCAAAATAAATAGATAAATAAATAATCCCGCATGTTAGGCTAAAGATGGAGACAGTACATGAGAAGTTAGCCGATTGTTGAACCACACGGCACGCAGAGGTTTTGTTGCACTCAGACCAAAGGATTCACCTTTTCAGTGTTTTTTATTGAGTTGACCAGTAGGTGTCCCCACTGTGCATTTGAAACCTCGAGAAATGAATCACTTTCCAACACATTTGGCTGGAAGGCTTCAAGGTGTCATGAGGCTTCATCTCGCCATCACTAATGTTTCCACCACGCTGCTCGAGAAAAAAGTGCTGAGAGTGCTCCCATTAAGCGTCACAAGTCACGTGATTTTGGGAGTAGCCATTTTGAAGGATAAATGAACTGCTACAGATAGTTTTTCTTTCTAATCATTACAGTTTGTTACTCTGCTTGGAGTCGTTTAATTAGCTACAATGGTAAATGTTTTTGCTGCTATTGGTTGTGGGATGAGATCAGATCGTTCTGCCAGTCATTCTTTCTTCCAAATACTGACTGTTATCACACACTAAGATGAGAACAAAGGAGAAGAGCAGCTGACTGCCTCTGATTTCCAGGGATGATAGATAGATAGATAGATAGATAGATAGGACTTTATTGATCCCCGGAGGTAAATTGAGTCGTTACAGCAGCATAACAAAACAAAAACAAGACATTGCACAATGTGTCCCTATAGTAGGAAGAATACTGGAAATAAAAATAGAGCAAGTAAAACAAGCTAAAAAATTAAAAATAGAAATAATGACTTTAGTATATACAGTGTAACTAAGAAAATAAGGAAAAAAATAAATTATTGCACTGTAGTGTAATACAAAAAATAAAAAAATATGAATATGACCATGAATATCATGAAAGAAAATACTAACAGCTCCAACAGGAGTACATTGTTATTATTATTGCACAGGTGAGCAAACTGACTGTATATTGTAGTTATTGCAGGATACAGTTGGGTACAGGTATTATTGCACAAATACTGTCAAAAACACTATTGTTATTGCACACGAGAACAGTTACAGGTGACATGGCACAGCAGTCAGCAGTCTATGTGTCACTGTTGTTGTACAGTCTGACTACTGTCGGGACATGATGTGCTGGAAAGTATCATAAAGAACATGAAAGTCTGCAATCTTCACTTTGTATCAGGTAAGATGAAGCCTAAATGTACGCAGCATTTGTTTTTAGAACATAGAACCATTTAGTGGTCCCATCACCAAGAGCCTTCTACAGAGTCTATGCTATATGCTAGGCTACATGCAACCTGTCCAGCACTGCTGTATACACTCCATTGTTCTGGTTGGATATATAATATTTAGGGTTTTCTTTTGTATTTCTAGACTCATGTTTAAAAAAAAAATCAAAAATTAAATATTGTCTTGATTTAGTAACTAAAAACAAGAGAAATAATAACATAACACACATCAATCTATTTATACATGTATTTACCTATCCACCTTGTGACACTGCATCAGTAATAAAAATGCTTATTCTTTTCTTTTTCTTTTTTTTTTTAATTGAGTGGCAGGCCTTCTGGTCCAACATCAGTGTGTGACTTCACAAATGAGCTTCTGGAAGAATGGTAAGACATTTCCATAAACACACTTGTAAACCTTGTGGACAAAAGAGAGATGAAAAACAAGCAACCTTCCCAGAAGAGTTGAAGCTGTTATAGCTGCAAAGGGTGGACCAACATCAGCGCTATGGATTAAGAACGGGGTGTCACTTAAATTCATATGTTATGGCAGTTGAGCAAATACTTTTGGCAATATAGTGTATTCTAACCCAATGAAGGTTTTTGTGTCACTCATCAAAATGTATTATGTCTGTCCTTGAGCTGTAACCTTGGTAACATTTAGGGTACCTGAATATGCAGTTTTACGCTGCACCATCTCCTCTATTACACTGTTATATTTATGTATTTGTGTGCTTTAGAATATTACCACCACCCATGAATTAAACAGATAACAGGACATCACTGACAAGGACTTTGTGGAAAATCATTGGGTGTAAATATGTGCACACATTAATGCATGTGCACCCTCAACTACTAGAGCATAACAAAAACACAGTAGGGAGCCTGCACTAATTTATTCTAGCCACTGACAATTACAACTGTAGGCAGATAATACAAACAGATGACAAAAGGAGACTGAATAGATTTTTTATTAATAAACCAAGCACAAATCACTCCTGAGATCGTGTGGCACAATGTCAATGCAATTGGTATGCAACAGCAAATTTCATCATTACAGTCAGATCTTGTTTGCTGAATGCACTTTAATGGATTCCATTTTCCATTTTTCAGAGTGAATAATTATCATGGAAACACAACAAACATTGAGGCCTATTAGCAGTATCTTTGATATTATAAAGGACAATAGAAAATAAGCAACACAATTCCAAATACAATTACTCTAAGAATAATGTTTCTTATTTTTTGAAAGTGTTTTCTATTTTATTTCAGTTTATTCTGAGTTGTAGAAACAGAATTACCGAGGTTACTAAGCACAGTTTTAAAATTCCTGAGGGTCAAGAACCTAGCTATATTTATGTATTGATTGATAGTATGTAACTGATTAAAAATTAAATGAAAAAAAAAGGATGGTCAAGTTTTTATGGATTAATGAGTAACTAGATATCCAACCACTATGCACAGACCACCACAGGGTTCCCACGTGTACTGGAAAACCTGGAAAATGATTGACCAATTTTCCAGTCCTGGAAGACATATGGAAAATGAGGAAAAATGTTCAATGTCCTGGAAATGGATAAGTTGTTCTGGAAAACAATTTCTCCTCCCCCTATCTTGTGAGCGAATTCAAACAGGTTAAAAGTTCTGTGCATGCATGCCTGATCTTCTGGAAACATTAATCAACACTAGCTAACATTAAGGCACAGTGGTACTTCGCTTCTAGCTGGCGCACCACCCCATGTGACGTCACCAGCCAATCAAATTTGCATTTCCGCTTAGAGCAGTTCTCCAACTCATTGCTTCCAGTTGACTTTGTCATTAGATTTAACAACTTTTCAGAGCTGGTGTCCATTGGTGAGCGTAGTAACGTATATTGACCAATAAATCGGGACTCAGCTCCTTCTTCACCAAGACCGATCGGCGTAGCATGCACAATGTCCTTAATGTTATACAACATTTAACAAATAATAATAATAATAATGATGATAATAATAATAATGATGGTGATGATGATGATGATGATGATGAGAATAATAATAATAATAATTGATTTAACAGGGAGTCAATGCCATGA